>PVKC010021193.1:0-18263 GCA_004027635.1 Crocidura indochinensis | reverse complement strand
CTGAATGCTGTAAAATGATTTCTACTGATACAAAATATATGCCACTTCATTGAAAACTTGTTACTAGGCCTGAGAAATATACAGCATTAAAATAATAACATAGGGAATATCATATAATATTATTAAAAGTATATTTTAAATGAAATAAAACTAGAGGTATTATAATATCAAATATATAACTCAAACTCCAGAAAAATAAGGGGTTATATTTCTCATGAAGAAAGTTAAAATAAGTTTTATTTATATTTGGTGTAGGGAGAAGAGGAAATGAAAGAGGTAATGAAGTTGTTTCCCACTTCTAAGGCTGATGAGGTAGGAGCTGACCCAGCTTTGGGCCATCTGTTTTTATAGGCAGGTATCTTATTTTCAGTGGCCATTTATAGTACCTAGAAATCTAAGACATGGATTAAAGTATTTATTTTGAATTTATTATCAACAGTTAATAAATAAGGAGTACTTAATACATTATATTCCTATCACTTCAGAGGTATGTTTTGAATAAAGAATATTATGTAATCAACTAAATACTCTGATGAAAGTGCTGTTAATATCACTTGTTCACAAGAAAACTGTCACAGATCTGGAACTAGTAATGACTTGGTTAAGTTAAAAGTTTTGCTGCCAGCTCACCCTACTGACTTTTTTTATTCTTCACTGGTATAATTTTTGGTAATGTTATATAGGTTCACATCTATGAACTTTTACTAGAGGGAAGGAAGAAACAAATCAACTTATTGAATAATAAAGATATATAACTAACTAGAAGAACTTCATTTCAGAGAAATGCAGAAATGCAATGCTAAAAATTTTAAAAAGACGATACCTAGGGTATATGAAAAGGAATTTACCCAATTACAGAAATTTTTTTCCACAACATAAAAATAGAACTTAGATCTTTACACTCAAATAATTTCATGATAAAAGGTAGGTAAGTACGTTTAAGGGTTTCAACATTAGTCACCAGGGAACTTCAAATAAAAACAATGATTTATCATTATACACATTCTCATATTAATAAAATTAAAAACACATAATAATAACTGTTCACAAGGGTGGAAAAAACTGGAATTCCAGGTGGGTAAACAAATGACCCTTTGAGAAAAAAGCTGATGATTTACCTATAATTTTTTTTGGTCTTTGGGCCACACCCAGTGATACTCAGGGGTTACTCCTGGCTATGCACTCAAAAATCGCTCCTGGCTTGGGGGACCATATAGGATGCTGGGGGATCGAATGGCGGTCCATCCTAGGCTAACACAGGCAAGGCAGACGCCTTACCACTTTTGCCACCACTCCGGCACCTCTATAATATTTTTAAGCATTTAAAGTTTTAGGTGCCATCACTCCAGCCTCTTGCTATATATAATATTTAAGTATTACTGTATAATTCAACAACTACATCAATCAGTTTTTTACCAACAAAATACAAAAACACTTGCTCACATTTGCAACATTTTTATTCTAAATAGCTGAAAACTCATAGCACTCAACTATCTAGTAAAAGGTGAATGGATATACTGGATATGTCAAACAATATTACTCCATAAGAAAGGAGCTAATAATTTATAAAATATGCAGGAATATAAAAGGATTTAGACTAAATAAACCAAAAATAGACACAAAATAAGATATGGTGCATAATTTACTTCTAGAAATTTCCAGAAAATTCAACATTAATTTGCAGTGTTAGAACTTAAGAGTGGTAGTTGCATGAAAAAAAAAGTGTGGGGAGAAGAGAAAAGCAACAGGATATGAGAGAACCTGGAGGATGATGGAAAATGTTCTACTTTGTAAAAGAATGCTACTTTTTAGCTATATAGATATATAAAATTTTTGTTAAGTTGGCCTTTGTGTTTGCATACAGATGAAAAGACTCAAATGGTTAATTTGAGGTGTTCAAATATAAATTTGTCTCATCAGAGGAGAGATGGTTAATATGTAGATTAAGAGGATACCTCTCCCTCTGACTCATTTCACTCAGCATGGAGGGAGATAGACATAGAATAGTCTCACTCATCTGTAGGATATAAGAAAAATAAAAGACAGTATGGTAATAATATCCAGAGACAATAGAGATGAGTGTCAGAAGGACCAGCTCATGACATGAGACTTGTGACAAAGAGCAGTAATTGCAGTTAGAGCACTAACAGCAATGACAACTATCATGACAATCATAGTGATAGAGAGGCAGAGTGCTTGTCTAAGAGACAGGCAGGGGACTACAGTAGGGGAGCAACATGGGCGACACTGCTGATAAGATTGTACTACCAAAGAATAGTATACATTCTATGATGCAAACCCAATTATGAACATTTCTGTAACCACAATATTTAAATAAATTATAAAAATATTTTAAAAAATGTTTAAATTTAAAAATTTTAAAAATTATGGGCATCCATGTCAGGCCAATAAGTAGGATGGGGGTAGGTCATCACAGAAAGAAAACAAGATTGGAAGGAGACCACAGTTGGAAAAGAGTTCAGAAACACTGCTTTAAAGTAATAAGAAAGCTAGGAATTAAAATATTATATCCTGAGAAAGACCTTACCAGCTGTGCAGCCAAGACACTTGAGAACTCACTATTCATAGCATATGGAAGTGCTGTCTGTGCTCTTGAACCATAGGTAGTCTGGAATCTTTTCTTGATCTCATTCAGAAAAGTAAAGGCTCGGGATCTTTCAAAATCCTGAAAAGACATCATGACAATGTGTTAGAAAATAAACAATGACATTGATTAATATAACAACAACAGTAAGAAACAGTTAACATTCACTCAGTAAAGACATTTACTGAGTCGCATCTCAGCAAAATCATTTTCAGGAAAGGAAACAAAGACTGAAAATATAACTAATTTGCCCCAAAGAGCCAACAACTAGTAAGTCAAAGAAATTAGCATGTAGTTAAAATATTTTATTACTGGAAACTGAAGATAAAGGTATCTAAGTAAAACTTAATGCAGGAATTGGTTATATTTCATCCCAGAGAATCTAGTACAAGATCCAGCACAAGATGATATTTAATAAATTCACATTAATAGCACAGAATTTCACAAACACAAAGGTAGTAGTGCTGATACAACCTACATATTTTCAATAGACTTTATGTATTTGAAAAGATAAATCATGCATAATTCCAGGAAATTTAAAAAAAACTGCTGAACTATATACATATACATATGTATATATATGTATATACATATATATACATATATATAATTATAGTTCAGCTAATAAAAGACTCAATCTGATCACCCCAAATTTAATGATGCTTTTTTGTTTTGAGGACACACTCAGTGATGCTCAGACAGGGGGTGACTTCTGGCTTTGCACTCAGGAATTAATCCTTGCAGTACTTGGGGGACCATTTGGAAAGTTGGTAATATGTAAGGCAAACACCTTACCCACTATACTATCTATGTACTATCTATGGCCCTAGTGTCATTTTGTATCTAGTTCCAGACCTTTGATATTAATCATTTCAGATATAACTAGATTTTTAAAATACTAATTTTAAAAACTACTGTGAAACCAGGGATACATAGGAATGATCAATATCCATAATATTCATCTCCATTTCACCCAGATCATTAGTCTAAGTCAAATTTTATAAACTGGGGTCAATGGTCTGAATTCAAGTGGTCTCTGTAATTAGGTTTCTTTAAAACCTATAATAATCACACTGATCAAAAAAACTTTCAAGAATAGAAACAAAAAGAATAAAAGAATAGTATGGAGCTTGATGGGAGTACCTGGGGATAATAATTATCATTGTTGGTCAGGATATTGCTTATAAGAATGTTCATTTTATGAAAATTCATTGAGCTAATAATTAGTTGTGATCTTTTCTGTAAGAAGTATAATATGCTTTAACAAAAGTCTACTTGAAATTAATAGTAACAGTCTCATTAAAAAAAACCTGCAACACTCATTTTAACTTCAATTGTGAATGTAGGTAACAAATCAGGATAGTATTAAACAATACTGTGGCTTTGTAATCAACAGAGACCCTTTTTTTACATGCCGTCACTAGTATCTTAACATGACGGTTATACTTATCACACTTCAAAAATACTATTACATATTAGATTCATTACTATGCCTATTAAGAACTCATAAAGAAAGATATTACTATATAAATTTTAAAAATACCCAAGTCTTTTAGTTCAATATAACTGATTCATTTATAAACATGTGTTTTATTTCATACATTCTGAAGGGGGCCACAAGCAACAAAGGAATCTGTGACACAATAAAGGTTGAGAACTCTGACCAGTGCCAATCATATCTCTCTCATGTCTCTCGTCAGTTACAGATTTATTTACTTTGAATCTGATGACAAATTTTAAAGTATACGACTTTAAATTTTTTATATTAAAGATTTGACTATGGATATATTCTGTCTTTTAAGAATCTCTGTAATTAATAATGTTGAAATGACTTAAATTCTCCTAAAGATCATTCAACTATTTTACTCAAAGACTAATGAACTGATTTATAAACAGTAAGACAATGGTAAAAAGAGAAAATACATTTGAAATCCTCTTCCTGAATTTCTCTCCTAAAAATGACAACTGTTATCTATATCTTACTATGCTATCCTAAGTCAGAATAATCAATTGAGAGTTAAGTAAGTCACCTAATCTTACCCAATAAGAAATAGAAGTAAATACACTTTCAAAGCATAGGGAGGGAAGATGAAATTTCTGGGAAATATTTCTTTAATCATAAATAAAAGAATGAGAAAATAGTTCGTCTTTTATGAACATAATAAATTAGTACATAGCACTATATAAACATAAGCTATGTCTAGGAAGAAGCCAACACTATAGACAGCAGAAGAAAGAATACTAAAGGCATTAAGTTATTGCACATTTTGGGTCTATTGCCTATAAAGAGACAACAGCTAAAGACTTACAAAACAGATCATAATACAGTATTATTTTATTTTCCCAAATTCCACATCCATTTTAAAAATCCCCCATTGACTGGAAATAACAATCTACTTCAAATTTCAGACTGATATTTTCTGAAAGTATTTTATACCAAAGGGACAAAATTTAAACATCAATTCTCATAATACAATAGAAAAAATGTTGAGATTGCATAAAATTAAAACTCTATCAAAACTTAGGAAATCTGCATTTACCTTTTTAATCTGCATTTAACTTTTCATAGATTTGCTGTTGCTCAATATAAAAATGCAAAATATAGGAGAAAATTCCAGTTATTAAATATTTGATTACATAACAATACTCACCATAGATAATTAAAAATTGATTCTATTAGCAGTACACATAGTTAAATAACAGTATGTATTTAGTTACTTACATCATCAGTAATACAAAGATAAACAATCCTGTCTTGACAGATGTAATGAAACAGATAACTGCAGAATAAAAGATATAAAACTTACTGTGGTTATGAGCAATCTTTTTCTAAGCATAGTACTTCAGAAGTCACCATATTATTTACACATATTATCTATATTCTTCTCCCCTTCTACCATTTAATTGTTTTTTTCCTCAGGTCAAACTGGTACAAAGAAATAAGACATTAAAAGAAGCTACATAGTGCAATGGTACACATATTACCCATTAAAATGATAACTGTAGCCCCAAAACAGATGAATGGATAATGAAACTATGGTATATCTATACCATGGAATGCTATGCAACTGTTAGTAAAAAATGAAGTCATTACATTTGCTTATACATGAATGGATATGGAGGGTATTATGTTGAGTATAATGAAACAGGGATTGTACTCATTTGTGAGATATAAACAAAAAGCGAATATGGTAATCATGTCCAAAGACAATATTGAGAAAAAGGCCAGAAGGACTTGTCCATGTGGCTTGCCACAAAGAGTGGGGGAATGCAGTTAGAGCAGAGAAGGGACCACTATGATAACCATGGTTGGAAGTGATTACTGAAGGGACCACTATGATAACGATGGTTGGAAGTGATTACTCTGGACAAGAACTGGGTGCAGAAAGCAGGTAAAGTGAGATGTATGATACCCCTTCAGTACTGCTGCAAATCAGAGTATCGAAAAAGAAAAAAGAGAGAAGAAAAATGTCTGCCATAAAGGCAGTTGGGGGGGGGGAGAGAAGGGTTGAGGCAGGGGAGGGGATAGTGGTAGCAGGAAATGTGCACTGCAGGGAGGGATGTTTATCGGGCACTGTTGACTGAAAGTCAATCATGAACAACTCTGTAGCTATGTATTTCATGGTG
This sequence comes from Crocidura indochinensis, assembly GCA_004027635.1. Lineage (NCBI taxonomy): Eukaryota > Metazoa > Chordata > Mammalia > Eulipotyphla > Soricidae > Crocidura > Crocidura indochinensis. Next base: position 12,031 of record PVKC010021193.1, on the reverse strand, counting down.
GTTCAATTAAAAATTTCTTAAAAAGAAGAAAAAATTAAGTGATAGTTGTAAGGTCTGGAGAGAGTACAGTGGGTAAGGTACTTGCCTGGCATGTGGCCAACCCAAGTTCAATTACTAGCATCCCATATGATCCCTAAGGACTGTCAGGAGTGATTTCTGAATGCAAAGACAGAAATAACCCCTGATCATTACTAGGAATGGCCACAATATGAAAAAAACAAACAAAAAACCTGGTAGCTACAAAAACATAATTGAACTCTTAAGTACTAAACAATAGATGGGATCTTAAGAGGGACATAAAATTAAGAACAGTCCCCATAAGCCATACATTTTTTACTGGATTTCTCTTAAGATATCAAAGCAACATTTCCACTACCAAATACTCAATAAGTATTTTGTGCCTATTTTGATCAAATCACTGGGCTGAGTGTTGAGGACTCAATAAGTAAAAGTAATTAGTCCCTGCCTTTGCATCCATCACAGTTAGGGAAATACACAGCAGTTTGCTAAATAGGAGGATGAGGAGTTAACAGCACAGTAGGTGGCACTCTGGAGACACAGAGAGGAGATATATAAGTCAAAGATAATAGGAAAGACTTTTTACAGTAAGTTGTGTATGAGCTGAGATATGATGAATAAGAAATGACAAAGTAAAGATTAAGAAAAGAGTATTCATGTGAGAGAAGAAACCTAAGGGCCTGGGAATCATTCTAGGTTTGGAAAAGAATAGAAGTTCAAATAACTTGAAATAGATTTAAGGAAAAAAAACTGTTTCTACACATGAGGTTGGAAAAAATAATGAAATACTCGGTTCTACATGTCTTTTAAAATCACACTGTGCCTTGTCCTAAAAGAAATGAATATGTATCAGAGAATGTTAGCCAAGAGAGTGTGAAAAGAAAAGGACAGGGTCAAACACCAGGAGTTCCCACTAATCTGTGGTATATACTTTATTTTATAAAGGATACTTGGCTACAGTATAGAGAACTGAATGAGTGAAGAACAAGATAGAAGAGAGCTGAATAGAGCAAGTAAGAAGTGATAAGGTAAATAACAAGGGAGGTGAGAAAGAGGAACAATCCAATTTTCCTCTATATTATTACTTCAGACAAGCAGATAAATAGGAATATGTGCTAAATTTAATGTTTTGCTTTTAAGCCACACCTGGTGATACTCAGGGTTTACTCCTGGATCTATGCTCATGGAACATTCCTAGCATGACTCAGGGTGGGGAGCAATATGTGGTACTGAGGATTGAACCTTGGTTGGCTACCTGCGAGGCAAGACAAGTGCCCTGCCTGCTGTACCATTTCTCTGGCCCTAAATTTCATTTTTAATATCCACAACAAGGATTGATATGAATTACAACGTGGTACAGGAATTCAGGCAAAATGTTTTCTTTCATGATTATAGAACTGTTCATGGTTTCATTATGACTTCCACATCACCAAATCCAATGGCTCCCTCTGAAATATATAACAGTGTTGTCTACTTCTTTCTCATGAAAAAAAATTTCTCACCATTAGATTTTTGACACCAAGATTCTCAGTTTATGTGTCTGTTGTGTCTTTCCCTTTCTGTTGATATTTTCAAGCATCCTCGGCAACCCTGCTTTTATCACATGTTTCCTGAAGAATGGCATACACTCATGTTTTGTTTTCAAAATTACTATGATTATGCATATGATCCCCAAATACAGGCTTGATTTATCTACAGAGCTCTATACCTATATACACTACTATTTGCTAGATATATCCAAATGAACACACCACAGACAACTTAAAGCCACTTGTCTAAAACAGAAATCATTTTTTCCCCATGAAACCTGTTTATACTAAACCACACTTATATGCCAATGACAGCCCATGCAATCAGAGTCTCCTGTCAGGGAATGATGAAAAAGAAACTTTAGCTGTTATAAAGTACAGGTCCACAGAAATGGATAAACATAGGGTTCTATGGAGATATGCAAAAATGAGGTTCTTGACCCACTTTTGGAGTACATGGGATTCCAGAAGAAGAAACATAAGTTCAAGAAGACTAAATAAGATCTTTTAGCTAAGTATGACAGGAAAACAAAACTGAGGGCTAAAGTCAGATATAAGTACAAGGAAGGTATGACCACAATATAAAGGGAAAAGGAAACGAAATTAAAGAAATTCCAAACCACATTAAGGAAGCTACTGAAATGATAAGATGTATCTGCTGAAAGAAGGAAGATAATCAGAATTACTCTTGATGGAGAAAATAATTAATGAAGGTCATTCATAAAGTATTTAATGTAGAACTTAAAATTAGCGAAAGTTTATAAGAACTTGAAGACTATTTAAAGATGCAAAAACATGGAAAAATATTGACCAAAGCTTCAAATATCACAACAGTTTAAGGAATGAGTCTCCTAATGATATGGAATAAAGGTAGAAATGAAAAATATTGTGAAGGCCAAATCTGAACTTTATTCTAAAAGCATTGGGTTTAAGAAAGAACCTGTAATTATAGAAATACAAAATATAGATTTATGAGGTAGCAACTAAAACTAGGAAAAACAATTAAGCAATGACATAAGAAATGGAGGTCTGAACTATCACTATGAAAAGTTGAAACACCTCATGTAAGAGAAAAGTATTTGGCAAAGAAATTCAATATGATTCTGATGTTGTAATCTTAGCTAAATGAATGGCTGGTGTTAGGAGGGAAATTATTACCATATTAAAAATGGACATTGTTTTATTTGGGCTATTGGTGTAAAGTAATGAAAGTTTTGGAGAGGAGAGGGTCACACCCAGCAGTACTCAGTGATTACTCCTGCCAGTGCTCAGGGAGCCTTATGGGAGTCCAGGGATCGAACTTGCATCAGCTGCATGCAAGGCAATGCTTTAACCACTGTACTATAACTCTGGCCTCATTAAAATTATTTTTTAATTGGGAAAATGAGACATTACTATAGAAAAGCAATAAAGGTAGATGGTTAAAGGAAAAAGACAATTTAGAAACAGAGAGTCTGGGGCCGGGCGGTGGCGCTGGAGGTAAGGTGCCTGCCTTACCTGCGCTAACCTAGGACGGACCGTGGTTCGATCCCCCGGTTCCCCATATGGTCCCCCGTGCCTGCCAGGAGCGACTTCTGAGCGAATAGCCAGGAGTAAACCCTGAGCGTCACCGGGTGTGGCCCAAAAACCAAAAAAAGAAAAAAAAGAAACAGAGAGTCTTACTCAGAGGACACTGGACATAACTGGATCAGGATCCATGTGGAGAAGCACAGTAATCAGCATGACTGTCTAGAACTACAACCAAATGTTCAGTGAATTACATATCTAGCCCCACACAGACTGTAATTGACAAAATGTGGCAGAAGATGCATGCTTTACTTCCATGTGTTTCCTTCAGACATTTCTAGTGACTGACTAGAAACACATTATAAAAGCCTGATAAATATCAGAGGGGTTTCTGGGACACACCTGAAGGTGCTTGGGGATTACTTCTGTCTCTATATTAAGGGCTCGTTCCTGGTAGGACTTGGGGAGACTATAGAGGGTGCCAGGTTGGTAGTATGCAAGGCAACTGCCCTATTGTTATACTCTCTAGCCTGATAAATGTTCAAAGAAACTATAAAGCCAATCAAACAAGGAACTGGAATTGTTTAATCCCTAAGACTACCTTTGAGTACCCTCACTACACTGCTAAGAAACAGGCCACAGAACCTTTACAATTCACAGATCTGATAATCTCTAGCCCTCACTTTATATGTAGGTAGAATGGACAATGGACCAACAAAATCCTCCAGGAGAACCAATTCAGGATCTAAAATAGTGCCTAGATTTTTTTCGGGACCTGGGTGATAACACAGCGGTAAGGTAAGGTCTGTATGCAGCAGACCCAAGATGGACCTGGGTTCAATCCCCAGCATGCCATATGGTCCCCCAAGCCTGCTAGGAGTGATTTCTGAGTGCAAGCCAGGAGTAACCCCTGAGAGCCAACGGGTATGACCAAAAATGAATGAGCGAATGAATTAATAGATTTTTCTCTTCTTCAATTTTCTAAACAGGAATTTGTAACTTCCATTATGGTAGTGATCTTATTTCACCATTGTTTCTTGGGTTAGGTGGGGGGAGGGGCTCAAGGATCTGACTTGCCTTTGAGTTTCTGGTCAACAGACCACAGGAGGCACACTGGGGCCATAATGAGGAGGTTGTGTATAACCAAGGTTCTCTGGACTTGAATCCATTGACCGCATGAATGTTTGAGGCCACTTCATGCAGAGAGGAGTCATGTTCTCAGTTTAGAAAGAACAGCACACCCAGACAGTTGGGTAACCCAAAAGAGAATCTAGAAAGTTTTGATTTATATCATGTTATAACTGTTTCAGCATTTTAACTGAGCATATGGCTCTATGAACAGAAATATCAAATCCTTCCTGCTAGGTTAGCTACAAAACTATTGAGTGAAAAATAAAATTCAACGAGAAGATTCTGAATAATAAAGGATAAAGTGACTTATGGAAAAGCATGGGGTAATAAGAACTAAAAAGGGGTCTTGGCTAGAGTTGAAAAGTAACTGAAAAATGCAGAGTAACCCTGAACCCTGTGTCTCTATAAAATCTTATTTTAACACTCTATTCTGAGGTCTTTATTCGACAGTAACTTAGACTACATTTTATACCATCCAAGAAGTTAGTTAATCCTTGAAGGTAATAAGAACTTCTTCATGATATAAACTATGGATGCCCAGAGATCACTCAATGAGGTATATACAGCATTTGCGTAGCAAGCACAGGTTTGTGAGTTAAACCCCAGTGCCACCACATGCACTGAAGTGATACTAGTGAACTTACACACTGAGTAGCTGGTGGGAGGAAAAGAAGCTAAGATCTAAGGAGATAAATATGGGTAAAGTAAGATAAAAAATTTTTGAAGTACTTATGAGTAAAGTTGAGGCCCTTTTAATCTGATTCTAAGTTTTTCATCTATGTTTTCTCCAATCCATTCCCAATTAGCCACCAGTGTGATCTTTAAAAGCAAAATGTCCATGTCAAGCCACTTTTGAAAGTGTTCAATGGCTTCCCAATATGCAAAGAGTAAAGTTCAATTTCATACTATGGTCTTTGAGGTCCTACATGTTTTCCCTCCTCACCTTCACTCAAACTTTATTTTCACACTGGTCATCAGTCACTGAGAAGCACCTGCAGTTCCAAAACATTACCTAGGAGTTCCTGCCTGCATAACCATGTCTCTAGAAGTCACTCTTTCTACCTAGAATATAATCCCTTTACTTCCATTTGATTTCTAGAATTATCTAGGAATTTACAATCTCCATTAAACTATAACCTCTATGAGGGCAAACACTTCAATTCTTCTTGTATTCTCAGCAACAAGAAAAGTACTTGGCAACAGTCAAATGTTCAGCAAATATTTATAAAAGAATGAGCAAAGGAATCTTATTTATTTTTTCTGCATCAGGTGTTGAATGCCCTCGAGCTGCATAGTGCTATGCATTTAATTTTACATTGAAAACTTCTACATCTCCCCTTAAAATATTTATATCAAGTCACAATAAGCCTAATTAGGCATTTTCTAACTTGTTCTGTCATATTATTCACAGTATGTACTTTTTCTAGTTTTCTGCTATTCTAGTTACATTTTTATGGATATATGAGTTGCAAATAACAATATTCTAACACCAATCCCACCACCAATGTCAATTTCCCTCTATCAGTTTCTTATGTTTTCTCCTGTCAGCTCAACCCCACTCCCCATACAACACCTGCCACCTTGACAGGCACGCTTTGTCATTTTCTATTTGTAGTTTAGATACCATTTTTTCAGTGTTGTTGAGTCTGTGCTCTGGATACATAGCTCTGGATACCACTTTCCTACCTCACTGGTACATCAGAGGCCTGACTCCTATTGCCCTATTACTTCCCTTTCTAATCTTCTTCCTTCCCTTCTCAATTTCTTTCCTTCTCCTCCCTATGCTCTGGATCTAAGGGTGTTTTAGGCATCCCCCCCTGTCCGGTTATACTACAAATAAATGAAACCATCTCTTTTGTTCTTCTTCTGGCTTACTTCATGCAACATGGTATCTTCTAGTTCATATCAGGCGGTTACAATGAACAGAATTCATTTATTTCAGCCCTCTACCATATGCAAAGCAGGACTCACTTGCCATGTGAGTATGTTAGTTTGTTATTTTCAGAAGGTATCTTAGCCAGAATCTGCTCTGTCACCTCCAGGAAGTTTCCTCCACACCAAGCATGTTTGGCAAGAATAGTGGTTCCCCTGGCAACCACAGCAAACAGAATGGCCATGACTTCAATCTATCAAAGGAAAAAAAGATACACACGATTTAGAATATTTTTAATATTATCTTTCAAAAGTTATCTACTATTATTCACCAATATCTACCAAGATATTCTACTGATGTAAGTGTGATAACATTACATGTAACAAACTTAAATCTAACAAGGTCAGTTTTGCACAAACTTAAGCTCTAAAGTAGGTCAAAATTCATAGGCGAATAAAGACTCATAAAACATATCAAATTGATGAATAGTCTGCATTTACCAATTATAAAATGAAAACTGTTGTCATCACTTAAAAAACAATGATGCAGTACTCTCAACCTGAAACTTTTATCCTAATAAAATAGTTCAATAGAAATTATACTCTAGATTAAAAAATACCCCTATTAATAATATCAATAGCCACAATAGTTATAAGTTGCCTACTGTGTGCCAGATACTGTTTTAATGAAGCACTTTATCATTTTAATCTTATTTTATACACATTAATAATTATACAATATTATAAAACATTACAGATGAGAAAACTTAAGTACACACTGACTGACTGACAATATTAGTGCTAGGAAGGATTTAAACACAGGAAGTCAGGTTCCAAAAATTCAGTTTTATCCCTAAACTATAAATTGCCTCTAATATAAAGACACCCATAACAGAAATAGAGTGAAAATAACCCAAGCCTTCTGAATCTCTTCCTCACTCCACTCTCTAAAGGAGGGTTTTCTTGGGGGAAACTTCAGCCATCTTATCTTGAATTTATCCTTATATGTGGTGGGTTATACTTTCCAAATCACTTTATCATGTACGCTATCTCTTGATTCCAAAAATTTACACTGACCTGTAATATTCGTTAGGTACTACAGCAGCTTTTCAAATAACTATCTACATATTGTGTTTCTCAATGTCCTGTTAAACATTTTTAATTGCTAAATCTTGAACTTACTGTAATCTGGCTTTTTTCCTCCTCAATTTTTCATAAAACCAAGCTTGTTTAATTTACCAATCTTTACATTGCAAAATTCACTCGTCACTTCTCCATTCTAGCTTTACCTTTTAGGAATAGTGGAATATTACTGCTAAACTGTCCTCTTGAATTGCTTTTTAATGCCTGGGTGCATCTTCTGTCATATTACTGAGTTGTCCTCTAGATGACCTCTAAACATTGAATTTTCACAGGAATTGATTTATAGTTCTAATCCCTGGAAAAGAAGCTTATTCAGACCTGATTTATTTGCTACAGATACATTCCCTGAGACACACTAAAGAAGTGAGAAAACTGAAGACAAGACCAAGATACAATAGTTGGTAAATAGTAAATATGAACCCCAAAAGAAGTCCAGTGAAGCCAAAGTGAAAGTGAATTTTAATAAAGAACTGTTGTCTGCAACTAGATGTGTTCAGTGATGCATAGTATGAGGAATTAAAACAGGCTGAACTTTTATAAGGAAGGAGGTCATTGATTAGAATTAAGAAGATATGCTATGTAACCGAACAAAAATATAAAGTGAAAAAGACAAGAAATTATATGGTTCTGAGGCTGGAGAGATAGTACTGCTGGTGAGGCTCTTGCCTTGCTTCAGCTGACCTGGGTTCCATTTCTGGCATCCCATATGGTTTCCTGAGCACTGCGAGAGGAATTCCCTGAGTAGGATGGTCCCTTTAGGACCACGAAAATTGGCCCTAAATAAATAAGAAATGATACAGTCCTTATGACAAAGATTTTTTTTTTAACAAAAAAACAGCAGCCTAGTTCCTTAGAAGCTTCAAAAAGATATCTAGTTGGGAAACAACAAAAAATGACCTAGTGTTAGTGGACAACAATTTCATTTGAACCAACATGAGATAACTGCAACTAAATTTTTTGGTTTGTTTCTGGTCCAGATCCAATAGTGCTCAGGTTTTACTCCTGGCTCTGTTCAGGAATCACTTCTGTCAGGCTCAGGGATCCATATGGGGTACTAGGGATTGAACTCGGGTCAGCCACATGCAATACAAGTGCCCTACCCACTTTACTATCTCTCCAGCCCTGAATCCAATGCTTTTAAATTCTGTATTTTTTATTTTGATAACATTAAATGCTTAATAATCTTAAAATATATCAATAAAGAATATTGGCATAACAGAAACATTTTTTGGAAAATTGTATGCCCGAAACTCTATTCCAGCCATATTTAAATCACAGTGTCTAAGTAAAAAAATATTTGGAAAAAAATCATTAAAGTTAGATACTATGCTAATTATTAATAATATGCAAATGAATGATAAATCACAAAGTGCCATATAATAATAATATACTAATCAAGAATGAAAATATAAGCTAGAGAAAATAAAAATAATAAAATATAAAGAAAAGCCCTGTCTTAGCACTGTTTGTTTCTTTCTGTAGCTTTCTTGCCTACTTCTTTTTTTATTTCTTCATTTCAGAGCAATAACTCCAATCCTACTTCAGTCAAGCTAAGATACCATATGAGTTTCCAATAATTTCATGCTAATACCAAAAGATGCATGGCTTAGAATATAAAAATAATCATCTCATAATTCTAGAGGGCAGAAATTTGAAATCATGATGTTGGTAGGTCATGCTCTCTCTGAAATCTATAAAAAGGAATTCTTGTCTTTTCTTAGCTTTTGGGATTCCTCGACTTGAAGCTGCAGTACATAGTCTATGTGTTCATCATCACTGGTATTCCCCAAGTGTATCATCTTCATCTATGCATCTTTTTTTGAGGCTACTGACTTCCAAATGACTTTATTTAAATGTATATCTTAATCGCATCTGAAAATATCCTATTTCCAAATAAGATCACATTCACAGGCTCCAGGTATCACGATTTAACACATACTCTTTTTAGATTTTAACAAATCCCGATCTTAGAAAATTATTTTTCCTAAATCATTTCTACTATACATTCTACCTGGATTCGCATCATTACACCTTATATCCTTATCATTACAACTTATATCAATTATATCCCTTTCATCTTAAAATCTTCTATCCTGTTTCCTTGGGGAATTACCCTTAACTCTGTGGGTCAGAAAGACCACCTCCAACAGCAGGACATTTAAAAAGTTAATTTCTAAAAAAAAAGTTAATTTCTACTATTTAGAAGAATTATGTACCAATGGGTTCAATAATTTTACAAAGGAACTTTGGACCATATCTATGTTAGGAAGAGACAACCAGTATTTTAAAAAAAATCAACAATAGCCTCACAAACAACATTCCACAGTGGAGATATCAAGCAGTTGAAGATGGTTTCAGGGAACTATAAAGAAATGGACACATTAATGTTCTTCATAATTAAGTCCATGTGTTCTGAGAAAAGTTTTAAATCTATATATTTGCTTTGATAGTTTGAAAAATGCAAATGGATATTATGATCTATATATAAACCTTATGAATTAGCCATGTCACAGTTTAGTGAGGCAGTTGAGTTCCCTAAAATAACAATGTTTAATTTTTAATATCTTAGAAGCACAGTTGACTATTCTTAGATGGGCATAGTCTAGTGATAAGAATAGGTAACTCAAACACTGTTGCTTACCTGAGTTGTTTTAAATCACTTACAAAGACAAAATTATTATTTTGTTTATTCATTTGCTTTGGAACCTCACCCAGCAAAACTCGAATGACCATGTGATTCTGAGGGTAAAAATTAAGGTTCCCATATGCATAGTAGCCATTTGAGTCATAGCCCTGGCTAAAATTTGATTTTTTGTTTTGTTTGGGGGCCACATGGGTGGCACTTGGGGGTTACTCTGACTCTGCGCTCAAAAATCACTCCTGGCATGCTCAGGGGACCATATGAGATGCTGGAGATCAAACTGGGGCCAGCCACATGCAAGGAAAACTCCCTACCCATTGTGATATTGCTTTGGCCTCAACAAAAATGATCTTTCTTCAGTAACAAGTTAAAATTAAAAGGTATTTTCAAAGAAAAATTAACTTTTGAGAATTGATACTTTTTTCCTGACTAATTGTGGCAGAAGAAACAATATCAATTGTGAGATTAAGGATAAATACTCAAAAACGTGTTGAGACCAACTTGAAACCAAATGATAAGACAATGTGCTGTATGAATAAATATACAACAGTTCCCCCTAAAAAACTCATCCCAAAAACAGAAAAATTAATTTATTTCAAAGCACACAATAGTCAATATTACATTAAATTCTAAGGAGATGTACCATGCTAATCCATGCAACAGTTCATATCAGAATATTTCAAGGGGCATATGTGTTTGATAGACATATCAAGTGGCATACTATTAAACTGTCCCATTATATGAGAGCAGGTTAGGGGAGTAAACTAGCCTGAGATGAAACAGCCCATATTTAGTGACTAAGAGGGTGTAGGGAGAAGCCTAATGACCTATAAGGAAGGCCTTATATAAATAAGGTAATTTGGATTGGACCAGATTTTCTATTTCAGTACAATGTATGTTCTTAGTAAGGGTTTACATTATGGGAGCTGATGCAGGAAACTCTGGAGATAAAATCCAGTACAAAGGACCTCTATTTTTTTTTGTTTGTTTGTTTTTTGAGTCACACCCTGCGGTACTCAGGGGTTACTCCTCGCTCCACACTCAGAAATCACTCCTGGCAGGCTTGAAGGACAATATGGGATGCCGGGATTCTAAACAATGACCTGCATGAAAGGCAAATGCCTTACCTGCATGCTATCTCTCCGGCCCCAAAGGACCTCTATTTTAAAAGAAAACATAATATTATCAAGTAAACAATGAACAAACAAATGCAATACACCGTAAGTGGATAAGCCTCTATGGGAAACGATAGCACAGTGGGTAGAGCATTTGCCTTGTATACAGCCAACCTGGGTTTGATCCCTGGCATCTCATATGGCCCCTCCAGCTTGTCAAGAGTAATTTCTGAGCACAGAGTCAGGAGTAAATCCTGAGCACTGCTGGATGTGGCCCAAACTCCCCACTCCCAAAAAAATCTGTACAACTCTAAGGGAGATTCCTTAAAACTTCGTTGTTTTCTCACCTTGGATGAAGAATAAAATTTAATTCAGGTGTCCAATGTACTGGGAATTTCTTCCATTACCATTTTAATTATATCTCCTTGGAAAAGAGGTCAAAGTGCCCATTTAGCCCTCACTAGGTTCTCAATGCTGAGTACAGCATTTAATATTCATTAAAATATTTGTAAGTAGATGAATACTGAGGAAGTTTTAGGTTTTAAGTATACTCTAATTCACTTAAGTCAGTAAGTGCTGCCAAAAAGATTTTGAATAACAAATTATCTCTTTGGTAATAGATCAAAATTGAACTGAGAATAATCCAATTTCCAATTCTCCTGATAGGATCTAAGGAGAAAGTACACCCAAATAACAGGGATTTAATATTTCTATAGACAAAAGAATGAAGGAAGTTCATGTAACAGAGAAAAATAAGAGGTGTTTATGAAAATCTTGAAGTCAGGTTACAGATATAGATTACTATTATTCAGATTAGAATTATTCTTTTTTGGTTGATTCTAATACCCAACCAGTATTCTTTCTGAAATTGGAGCCTGGTCTTTCAAGACAACTACCTTTTTCTATTTTGTATTAGCCATCATCACTGTATAAGATCACAAACATGTAAGTCACAGGGAGTAACATTCTGTCTTGTTTCGAGCTATACCCCTGGCACTTTCAAGTGTCTAGGCTCTATTAGTCATTCAACTGGCTTTTGTTAAACATACATGGCTAGCCAAAGAAAAAGAACATCA
>PVKC010021192.1:7695-18386 GCA_004027635.1 Crocidura indochinensis | reverse complement strand
CAATCTGTCTGTTCTCTGTAGCTAGGAGTTTTTCTCGTTTTGTTTTCTTTACTCTTGTGTTGCTTTTTTATCTGAAGCACCAAGAGGAGAAATCATGGGCTTCTTTTCTTTTTCCCATTGACCCAATTGACTTAGCATATATCCATCTGCATTGCCACTCATGGGAAGAATCCAACTTTTGTTGTAAAAGTCATGGTCCATCATATTTGGTGATAACACCTTTCTTATACATTCATCAGTCAGCAGCCACTCAAGGTTTTTTTTGTTGTTTTTTTATGTCTTGCCAGCTATTGATGGTGCTGCAGTGAACAAAGTTGTTTGCCTATCTTTCCAAAGTAGCACTTTTGTGTTCTTAGAAGAATTAACCTGAACTGAATTGGCTGGATCATAAGATAGTTCTATTCTTCATCTGGGTGGGAAGTTCACTCTAATCCCTTGAGTAGCTACTAATTTATCTTTCTGCCTACAGTGTAAACTGGGGTTCCTTCCTCCTCATCCTCCTCACAGATGATGGTTCTTAAAAAAAATTTTTTTTATAATAGTCCTGTTAACACAATGGCATCCTCCAGGCACAAGGCAATTCCTTCTTTTTCTTCCCACTTTCTAAAAGCAGATCTTCCTCCAAAGGCTGAGTCTGCAATGGTTCATCTCATACAAAAGCCTGATGCAAACCCATAATATAAAAAAAAGGCGCCAGTTCCATAAATTTGTGTGATTAAAATTCCTTGTCTCTTTAAGAAGCCCAAGAATGCCATAAAACAACTCTGGATTTGCTTCAGCATACTTTGTCAAATCCTCCTCTAGCTTCATGTTAACATGAATTCAATAGAAACAGGAAGCATCCCACTGCCAGCACGAGATTTTTATGCTATTTCAACACATTCTGGAGCAACTACTTAAACATTCAGCAGTCTTTGTGCTCGATCAAATCCCCGGGGGCTTCTTCAATCATTTTGTAAAAAGCATTTAGGAAAAGTGAAAAGGGACATATGAGGGCTTTACTTCCTGGTCATCTTTACAAGCACATTTGGACTCCCTGTGGGAGACTTTACAAAGACCACATATGTGCTCTTTCTACTCAGAGACAGTAACAGGAAAACCCCTCCGCACTCACAGTCATCCAAGGCTCAAAAAAACACATAAGAGCTGAGGCAAGAGTGATAGTTATAACAGGGAGGGTGTTTGCCTTGCACATACTGAGCCCATGTGTGATCCCCGGCATCCCAAATAATTCCCCAAGGAAGTGATCTCTGAGCAGAGCCAGGAGTGATCCTTGAGTATCACTGGACATGTCCCCAAACAAACAAATAAAGAAACAAAATCATGTGAGATAAAGAACCCATGTTTAGAAAGAGTGAGACCCCAACTCTCCTTCCCTCTCCTCTAGGCTGGCATTGATCCCAGTGGGCAGGAAGAAGGGAAGAAGTTATTCAAAGTGTTTAGTAGTCACCTTTGAAACTGAGGCAAGACATGGGAGCAGACTCAAAGGACTGAATCACAAGCATTATATGCAGGAGCCTTGGGTTCAAGCCCTGCACTGCATGCTTCCCCCCTCCACCACCACCACCCCCCGGCACTGAGTGATCCCCTATTTAAAAAAAATAAAAAACTTAAGGGTCCGAGTGATAGTACTGTAGGTAAGGCACTGCTTCACATGCAGCAGACCTGGGTTTAATCCCAAGCATCTCATAGTCCTCTAAGTGTCATCATGTGTGATTCCTGACTGCAGAGACAGGAGTAACCCCTGAGCACTGATGGGTGTGGCTCAAAATTCAAAATAAATATAAAAATAAAGAAAAAATCATGAAGTCAGCCTGGATATCAATATTCTCGAATATTCTCCACCTGTTTTCCTAGATAAGCTCTACACAACCTCCCAGTTTGTCCAATCAGGGAAGTGGAGGAAAATTTGGTAAATAACTTAGGGCAGAATCAGAAAAAATAAATTTAATAACTTCTTTTTTTACAAAGGGGAAGTTGTTCAGGGACTACTCCGCAGTGCTTAGGGATTGCTTTTGTGGTACTTGAAGGACCATATATCTTACAAAGGACCGATCCCTGGGGATCAAACAATGATTACTTATAGGCAAGACAAATGCCTTAACCTCTATACCAGGGGTCCTCAAACTTTTTAAACAGGGGCCCAGTTCACTGTCCCTCAGACCATTGGAGGGCCACGGGAACAAATACAATATGTGGCCTGCGGGCTGTAGTTTGAGGACCACTGCTCTTTACTATCTCTGTGTCCCACTAGAATACATCAATAGAAATAATCTAATGTAGACTTCCCACTTTTAATAACTCTAATAAGAATTACAACTTTTCCATGAAATTCTCATGTTGGGAATATGTTTATTTCTGGAGTTTTAAACATGAATGTTAGAATACATTAATAGAAAATTCTAATGGGGCCCGTGAGGTGGCGCTAGAAGTAAGGTGTCTGCCTTGCAAGCGCTAGCCAAGGAAGGACCTCGGTTCGATCCCCTGGCGTCCCATATGGTCCCCCCATGCCAGGGTCAATTTCTGAGCGTTTAGCCAGGAGTAACTCCTGAACATCAAATGGGTGTGGCCCCAACCCTTCCCCCCCCAATTCTAATATAATATACCATCCCTTGGGGTAGTCAGTTATTGTTTTTTTTGTTTTTGTTTTTGTTTTTTGGGGCACTCAGAGGTTTCTTCCTGATTCTGCATACAGAAATTGCCCCTGGCAGGCTTGAGGGACCATATAGGATGCCAGAAATCAAACCGGGGTCTGTTCTGTGTTGGCCACGTGCAAGGCAAATGCTCTACCCCTGTGCTATCACTCTGGGTCCAGGTTAGTAAGATTTTTAAGATAAAAAATACAAACAAAAACATCTAGGTTCAAGATATTACCTTATAGTAGAGTCTAATTAAGTAGACTGAAGAATACTTATTCTGCACAATTTAAGTTCTCACTATAAAATCTCCATAACATAGCTAGCTGATGATTATAATTCTGGTCAAACACTTGATCACTTGATATATACAAATATTTGTATAACTGGATTCATAGATATATTATTACACATAAATGTAAGTGTTCCTGGACCTGCTCATGGACTACTATCTTGATAAAAATAGATGATGGAAACACCCAGAAACCAGTGACCTTTTTTAAAAGCCTACCTGGGCATTCTGAAAACAACTGAAACCAGAAATTACTGGTTGGCAAATGATCTGGAAATAAGAGTCTGTGAGAATTCTGGAGCTGTATCATATCTTTTACTCTTTTTCAAGCCCACTCACATTATAGGAGAGATCTCAGAAGTCTTGACAGGCTAACGTGTCACCGTCTGAGAATGGTCATGTCATGTTCTTAAATAGCATTGATGGGAATCTTGCCTGACAGTTATAGCTGACTATGGAAGAATCAGGGCATTGAGAACCAACATCCAACTCTTAGGCAAACCCCACAATTATGGGGCCAGAATTATTGTCCTGAAGGGAATCTGATGCTCTCTGGTCATCTGTTTGTAAAAGGCCAACTGGGAGTAAATGTTGGAGAAGATACCTAAGGATAGTAGGGTCATTAGGTAGGAGACTACAGAGGGACAATTGTGGTGTCAATGCAGACATCTAGGCTGACATGCCATTCAGGTAACTGTAGTCAGGAAGCATTTTAGCTCTTAGGAGACTGCTGTGGAATAAATTCCTGACTCAACCAGGAAGAGTTCCTCTTTTAGCAAACAAAATATGTTCTGGGAAAACCATCATTAGGTAGAATGAAAAAAAAAAAAGGAAAACAAGTAAGAAAATAGTTAAAGTTGAGTGCTGTTAGCATACTACATGTTTCAACTGAAGAAAGAAATTAGTAACTGGAAATACAGAGACAAAACAATTTTACTACAACAAAATGAAATGAAAATAGGGAACAAGTAAATCAATCATCTGCAGATGGCTGATCATTTACTTGTATTTTATTTTTTCTTGTGGCTTTCTGCATAATTAAAATAAACAATCTCTTGATTAGTTTTAATCTTGCTTAAGATGATAAAACTGTATCAAGTGGAACTCTTTTAGTGATGACTTCTTTTATTAGGCATCTCTAAAATTACAATCTGCGATTTCCATGAACAATGCTCCATTATAATGAGTTCTCAATCCCACAGACATGAGAGAGGTTAGGGTGTAAACCTCAGGGGGCTCATTCACACACTTTACCAGCAGAGTTATTAAATTAGGTAATCTATTTCTTTCTTGGGAAAACATGAAGATTGTAAAATGTTGTGATGTATGAAAAACCAGAGCCATAAAATATGCTGCAAAAATGAAAACTAATATAACAATTTTTAACAATTCCAATGTAAGACATAGACCATATTCAAAGCCCAAGGAGTGTGGTTTAAATAGTCTGGTATGAGTCGTAAAAGCATCATCAATCTATGAGGACTGATTTTTGTCCCCACCAGATGTCTGTGGTAGTGTTTAGAGACCTTTTTTTTTTTAGGTTGTCACAACTTGGACAAATAGGCAGGGTGTTTCTGATTGGCATGTAGCTAGCACCCTACTTTACATTCTGCCATTGGTAGTACAAACTCCCACCATAAGAATTTTTCACCCTCAAACATGTGAAATCCTAGGTTAGCCCAAGCCATCCCAAAGAGCCTCACAAACCACGGTCGGACTATCTTCCCAGCCTCCTTAATATTTGGGGACAAATTGACCTATTTATTCAGCTCAGACTGCTGACTCAGAAGGAGAACGATTCATCTCTCTAAAATGTCCTTTCACTCTGGTTTATGATTTATTTGAATTCTCAATTTACCAAACATTTATGTAACATTTTACAACTCTGCCAGGCACTTCTTCCAAAAAGCACTTTAGGAAGAGAGACCCTGACTGCAGGGATGGACACCCTCCCACGTTGAACCCATGAGGAGTAGAGAACAGGGCGAGATTCCAGATCAACACTGCAAGGATGGAAACTTAAATCCATGACGTTCCCAGGTCCCATCACGTGACTGTCACTCCACATTCTCCAGATCCTAGTGCCAGCACTCCAGAAGGTCGTTCTATTAGTAGGGTAGTTTGGGTTCCTAATGAGTTTAGGCCTAAAGATGAGAAAAATCCACACAGACTCCACAAGTTTTTGTTGAGCACTCATTGGATGTTTCTACATGTATTGGTCCATCCATAGATGTGATGCTAAATACTTCCAAATCTCTGGAGGTGGAAATTGTTCAAGGTTTGTGAGCAACCTTCTCCCAAAAGCCACACAGTGATCACTGACAGTCCAGAGCTTTTTGTTTGTTTGTTTTGTCTTGTTTTGTTTGCTTTTGGGTCACACCTGGACGTGCTCAGAGCTTACTCCTGATGATGCCAAGGATTGAACCCAAGCCAACCGCATACAAAGCAAATGCCCTACCTGCTTTGCCATTGCTCTGGTCCCCAAAGATATGGGATCAGGGCACTCTATCTACAAAAGCTGGGCTTTTTTTACATTGCCATGTGAATTAAAAAATATGTAGCTCAGTGGTATTGCACTTGTCTTGCACATGTGAGCTCAGGATTTGAACCCTGACACCACACACACACAGACACACCCAAAAAACCCTAACCCCCATACATGTAAGAAATACTTGTCTTTGTTGGTCATTACAGCACCTCAAAGTCACAGAAACCACCTTGTTTTCAGAGTGCAGTTCAGTCTCCCAGAACAGCCAAGCCCTAGGAGTGCCTGAATCTATTTCATTCCATAGATGATGTTTCTAATCTTGAGTTCCCTTTAAATATATATATTTATATATATATATATTTAAATATATGTATATTTAAATATATATATATTTGAAGTAAAAACAGTTTTTTGTTTGGAATTCTGAGAAAGGGGAGTGAGAGGATAAGAAAAAGAGAGTGTACCATTCTCAAGAGAGAGTACAGGCTTCTCCAAAGATAGAGGAGAGAGCCCTGGTCTCAAGCCAGCATGAAAGTAGGAAAGTAGGAAAGTGAACATCTCAAGAGGGAAGATGTGCATGACATAGGCATGTGAGGATAATGCTCATGGGTCCAGGGAGCACATGTGCCAAAACAATTTTTTATCTAATTTTTAATGAAGCAAGGTAATTTTTGAATAAAATTTACTTAGAAAAACATTTACTTAGAAACAAACTAGAGGGGCCCGGTAAGGCGTTTGCCTTTAATGCGAAAGGTCATCGGTTCGAATCCCAGTGCCCCATATGGTCCCCCATGCCTACCAGGAGCAATTTCTGAGCATGGAGCCAGGAGTAACCCCTGAGCACTGCCGGGTGTGACCCAAAAACCAAAAATAAATAAATAAATAAATAAATAAATAAATAAATAAATAAATAAATAAATAAAAAAAAATGAAAAAAAGAAATGGACTAGAAATAGTACTCACTTCGGCAGCATATATACTACAATTGGAATGATACAGAGAAGATTAGACTAGCCCTTGCACAAAAAAGGGACTAAAAATAAAAAGCCAGGAGATTGGTCTGTAGTAGGAAGCTTGCCACAGAGAGTAGGGGAGTGCAGTGAGGGCAGAAAAATGACTACTGTGACAATGATCACTCTAGACAAAAACTAGGTGACAAAAGGAGGAAAAGTGATATGCATGTAACAATACTGCATGTAACAATGCTGCATGTAATTTTTAATAGCAATATTGCAAACCACAGTGTTTAAAAAAAGAAAAAGAACAGAGAGAGAAAAGAAAGAGATGTTCAAGAGCACACAGGCTTGAGAGTACAGGCTTTGTTTTTGTTGTTGTTGTTTTTTGTTTTTTTAGAAAATGGATGGTGGTGATAGTGTTGGTGCAATATTTTAGGAACCACAATTCCTATGCCCCACACAACATGCTTTGCATTTTTGGCTTCTCCTGAGTAGCAGGCCAAGTGGGCAAGCCATGCCTGCAGCCCTTCCTATATGGCTGAGTTAGACCCGAGTCTTGCTTTATCAGCTGGAAGTGCCCATATGCTCTCTGTGTAGAGAGCCTCATTCCACAGAGTCATGGGCCTTTGGGGGTGTAGAGGGTGAGCTGGCTGTCCTGGAGATTCAGAAAGCCAAGAAGGCTCTGCCTGGAAGCCTTGAAGACCAGAGTCACCCAGAGAATCATTGCCCCACTTGCCATCCCTTGTCCTGGAGCCCACAGATCTTCTATACAAACACTAGGACCCCAATGTTGGCTATTGAGGGAAGCACAGTGTTGCCCTGGACAGAAAGAAGCAGAACAGACAGACCTTGCACCTAGCCCAATCCCATACATGGCATCAACAAGGTCAGTGTCCTTTCATGGGGGGCTTACCTGGGACTATTGCAGTGTCTCTCTTGATACTGAACTCCTCCACCACATGTCCGTGAACATTCTGTCCAATTGGACCAGGCAGACCACTGGCCATGAATGGGCCGGGGCCCCAGATCACCCAACTTCACACACTGGCCTTGCCGGCACCACTGTGGAAAGAAGGTGGGTGTGTTTGCAGTGTTAACTCCCCTGGGAGGTTCCCCCCTACTCCCGTCCAGGACCAGGAAATGCCAGACTGTCTGGTGAAATTTGGGAGTAGACAGGAGACACTCTGGTATGCCACTGTGGGCTGTACTTTCAGACTCGAGCACTCCACAAGTCTTGCGGAAAGACTGGTGTCTACACAACAGGGACCTTGGTAACCTGCAGATGAGTAGAACTTGCTTCCCTCCAGCAGCAAGCTCCTACCTCCCACTTTCCAATCCCTCTGTTCACAGGATGTATGATCTCATTCACTCATGGGGAACAGAGATGGGATTCGTGCTTTGGATCCACTCATCACCACTGGCAGATCTAATTCTGCACTTATCTCATTTGCTCAAATGATCCATGCTAAGCACTTCTGGCGAAACTAACCTTGGTCTCTGCAGGTTGTGCTTTCAATCTCTCTAGTCTACATAGAAGGTGCGTGCTTCAGGCCCAAGGATGATCCTGGACCTCTGAGGATCTTTTATGAACTAGCTCTGGGACCTTCTTTTAACTGCAGCTGCTCAAGTGAGTGGAGAGAGAAGTTGTTACCCTAATGTTCCTTGTGCCTCTTCTTGTAACACATTCCAGAACTTACTGGTCATCTCTGTCTATGAGGGTTGCATGAGCCTCTGTTGTTATTTCTCTTCCCACCCTGTACCCTGTGGTGGTTCTTTTATTATAAGTTCTGCATGACTTAGTACAACTGCACACTCTCCTAAAAGCCTCAGCAATGGGGTTTAAACAGTGCCAGGTTCCACTGAGGAGTAGAGGTCCAGTTACAGAATTTTGGGGAGCTTGTTTGACTTTCAAATTTTGACTTTTCCCCTGTGATGCATTTGGCTGCATGGCTGTTTATCAGGAGGTGCTCTGTCTAGGTCAAGATATGGCTTTCTTTCTTCCAAAGCTTTCCCTGCATGGATTTATTTTTCTGTTTTTAATTTTTCTTCTCCCTGGGTTAATTGCCATTTCAGCATTTGCACGAAATATTATATCACTATTGAGAACATGTAGAGGAGAAGGCATTCGGTCATTTGAGGATTCTGCTACCAGAGGCAAGAATGGGAATCTTCTCAAATTGGAATTACAAGGATTCTTCAGGATGGAGCTCAGTGGTGGAGATAAATGGCCAGCAGCAAAACCAAGGCCAAAGTTATCAGCCAACAATGACAACAATAGCCAACAACAATGAGACTGGCCAACACCAAGAACAATAGCCAACCTCAATGATCACAGCCAACAGTGATAACAATAGCCAACGATGACAAGAGCCAACACTAATGACAATAGCCAACAATGACAGCAGCCAACACCAATAACAAAGGCAACAATGGCCAGTGGTGACAACAAAAACCCCACAACTACAGCAGAAGTAGTAGAAACAGCAGCAGCAGCTGTAACTGGTCATTCACATTTTTCTTTGGGCCAGAAATTATGTGGTGCTGAGGGTACCTCATAGACTATATCTAATAGAATTCTCCTAAAGCACTAAGGAGGTGCAGCTGTTTTTTTCTTCCTATGGTTATGGTAAGAAAGATGGACTAAACTATCTGCTGTCACATAACTGCTCAAAAGGCTGTACAACCCGCTGAGACTAGATTTAAACACAGCAATCCAATCCCTTCACCAGGACAAGTTTAATTCTCACCCAGGAGACAAATCACTAACTAAAGCATCTTTACTCTAATCCAATTTTGTTCTCAGACATGTGGTCTCCAGAGCTGTCCCAAGTCTTACATTAGATTGTCTTTTTCTAGTTCAGTCTTAGATTGATTTTAGTCTGCTTTTTGGGGGGAAGAGTACCCTTGGCAGTGCTCAGAAGTTACTCCTGGCTCTGAGCTCAGAAATCATTCTTGGCAGGCTTAGGGGATCATATGGGATGGGTTTAGGGGATCATATGGGATGCCAGGGATGGAACCCAGGTCCAACCTGGGTTAGCTGCATGCAAGGCAAATTCCCTGTTGTCTTTTTATTTGATTAATACAGATATCAAGAATTTATAGGAAGACACACACATACATGCACCATTTATAGGTTCACCTAAAATGTTCCATGTGAGATATGCATATAATATTACTCATCTATTCAGGTCTATTCCTAGCATTGTTTTTATTTGCAAATAGCTACAGCTATAAAATGGGCAAAAATCTTTTTAGAAGAGACAGTAAGCACCACTCTTTCTTTCCTCCCACACAAAATCCAGTGGGGAGCATGTGGTTTTGAACATCTATAGTGTATGACTGAGTGGTAGGGACTAGAGAGAGATGGGGAAGGACATAGTCCAAACAAACACAACCCAGAACCACATCAACCCTGAAAGTACTTAGTTAAAAACACAACTGAGAGATAGGCCAAGCCTCATGGAGCTGACAATATAAGGAATGGCCAATGACACTCACTGGTAAAGGAAAGATCTAGACTGTATAGAACTGTAATAATATTTTCACTAGATGGTTCAATAGATAGAACTTACCAGAATGCCTTCTAGGATTGCCGATCTAACAATGAGGACTTTCTCCTAGCAAATCCTTACAACCTGGTATTTTAGAATTAATTAGGCAAGAGAAGTGGTATTAGAGTGTTTGTTTCCTAACTTCAGAATTGATGTCTTGTTTAATACTAAAGTTTAATCCAAGATTATGTTCATCTCCAAGCCATTTATCATTTATTTTCCTTGTTTATTTACTACATTTGTTTTTCTTGTCTATCCTCTAATGTTTAATGCTGTGTGTGGCTTTCCTGACCCACCCCCACCCCCAAAATATCCACTAAGGGCTAACAATAATACAGTGGGTAGGTCATTTGCCTTGCATGTGGCCAACCTGGTTTGATCCTCAGCATCCCATATGGTCCCTCCAACCACTGACAGGAGTAATTCCTGAACACAGAGCCAGGAATAACCCCTGACACCACCTAATGAGGCACAAAAACAACAACAAGAAATGCTCATTGACATTTCCACATACATTTTTAAGGTCAATCCTCCTGATGCAGGTTTCCTTTGACCTGTTTATCTGATTAAAAAATGGACATGTCAGGGGCTGGAGCAAGAGCACAGTGGGAGGGCATTTACCTTGCACATGGCCAATCTAGGATGGACCTTAGTTGATCCCTCGACGTTCCATATGGTCCCCCGAGCCAGGAGTGATTTCTGAGGGCATAGCCAGGAGTAAGCCCTGTGTATCACAGGACTTGACCAAAAAGCAAAAAAAAAAAAAAA
>PVKC010021191.1:0-18174 GCA_004027635.1 Crocidura indochinensis | reverse complement strand
CTAACATTGGCAACAATATTGTAAGAGAATTTAGCAATATTAAGTAATACTACAGTGAATTTACTGTCAACTCAACAATCCCTCTTCTAAGAATTTATCCTGAAGATACATATTCATAATATGAAAAATTACATAAATCTAATATTTATAGCAGTACTTGAAATAATATGAAAACCTGAGCTAAAACTAGGCACTATTTAAAGATAGATAAATGAATGGATGAATGAATAATATAATAAATTAATATAATTGATTACAAGTGTTCAAGGAACCTAAAAATTGTTATTTTTGAAACTGACTCATAGGGCTTGTCCTTGCCTACTAATTTCATTGCCTTATGGTTGAACTTAGAGAAAACCTTATTTTTTTTTCTTCTAAACTGGTTAATCTTGTACTGAGCTCAACCCCTTGACATAGAAGCCACTGTAAGTTTTTAAATATATACCAGCTGATTTCATGTATATATACTGTATTTTTGATAATAATTTATTCCCAAAACCCTGGAACTGAATCACTGGGAATTTGGTTTCTCCAAATGAATCCAAATAAAATAACTGATCAAAATGCAAGATAAGTTTTATGAGGAATACATAAGTCCTATTACTCTATCTTTAGCACCTCACACATTCTTAAGTTCTCCACACCCCTTACAAACACCTCTTACATTGAGACAAAGAATATGGTCATTTGAAATGCATATGCTATCATCTTCTGATGTGTTTGTAGAAATAAACTTTTCCTCAGTAGAAATTTTCTTTTGTCAGTGCTGACCTTCTATATAATAGATGATAAACAATAAAACAATTTTTCTGATAATGAAATATATATTTGTTTATTTATAATGAAACATAATAAAAATTCTATGATTGATGTCAATGGTATGGTGTGATTCCAAAACTAATAATAGCATATTAATTTTATATATAATATCTAAAATTAACACAAAATATTAATAAAATTTAAACATGCAAATTATGAAAAGAGTATATAATAACATTGATAAAAAACAAATAATGTATGTTTATATACTTATATAGATATAAATGTGTACAAATATGTATACACATGTATATACACATGCTGTTTTTTTAAAAGAAACTTTGGAAGAACAAACGGGAAAATATTTCAGAAACTCAAATTAAAATCCTATTTTTCCTTTAATGCTGCTTGGGATAACCTGCTTTATCATTGTGAATATTTTTTATATAATTTTTATTTTGATTGCATTGGCTTACATATTGTTGACAGTAGTATGTGAATGCTTTAAATAGTCCCTTTAAAAATATAAAGATCAACAATTACTGGTCTTCCTTTGGAAAACCATAAGTAGTCAAGGACTCTGTGAGTCATGGATTTATGAGACTGTTAGTTTTCATGAGTTCTATTGCAAGATTGCAAGTGTCTTGTATCCCCATCATTGTAACCTACAGTCTAAATAATAGTGACTATTTTCTCTTCGTATCTTAGCCATATAAAAGATCCAAAACACATTATGCTTATCTTTTGATGTTTTATATTGGTCTTAAAAGGACACCAAAGATCAAAAGAAAATGCATTTCTTTCAGTCAGTTAGAATTTCCTTATTTAGGACTGGATTTGACTGAGGCAGTGAAATATTTACCTCTGATGATGGCAAGCTATCCAAATCTTTCCTAGACAGGGTACCAAAATAAAACTCGATGGAGAGCTATAGCTGATTGGCTCGCTTAGGGGATTGAAGAGAGATTGAAATTCAATGTTGGAAGTCTGTTTGGAAGCTTTGGCACTAGTTTAGCAAAGGGATTTTGGGGCTTGATATTTGTCATTGGGAGCAGAAAAAAATCGAAGGAAGGTAGGCTAGATTTTGAAGATACACATGCCCATAGTTTCAGTCAGGTAAGTTATTGTATTAGAGTTTAGAATTTTTCTTTATAGATAGTGACATCTTGGTTAATCTGACACCAGAAAGAATCACATAATAAGAGTTTTTTGATTTAAATATACAAAAGTTAATTGTGAAGAATTTCTTACATAAGAAGTTTAAATACAAAACTTGGCTTTGTGTCATAAAAGAGTATATTGGATGGGTTCTAAATTCAGTAGAATCTATTTAAATAAAATAAACATTTTTATAACATTATTTATAAACTCACTGTTCTAGAGCAGCAAGGGAACATAAGGAAATTAACATTGACTTCCATACACATTCATTTGGAAATTGATTTAGAGAGTTAGTAATATATATATATATATATATATTTATAATATATATATAATTCTCTCAAAAATGCTGATGCTTGGAAAGCTGAGAAATGTTAATGATATTAAAGAGAAAATTACAAGATTTATGGCATTGTTTATCTGATTTGGGAAGAGAGAGATCTGGGCACATCTCACTGGAAGGCTATGAAAACTTGAAAATTGATAGGAATATATAAACCTACCCTTTTCTTAAAATACAAGAATAGTACAGTTTCTGTCAGTAAGGCAAAAAGGAGTAAAAGATGATGGTGTAGGTTGGGACAGTTACCATACCTGTTCACTCAAAATATTAAGCTATATAATGTGTTAGATTTTATTGAATTTTTTTTAATAACTTTTCCTTTTTCTTTGTGCTGAAGTCTTTCTGTGAGGTCATTCTGACTTTGTTGTCCCTTGCAGGAGAAGAATGCATTCCTGACCTTCTTAGTTCAGCAGTGTAACTAACCAATTGTGAATAATAAATGTTAGTGCATGATGAGTGTATTTCTGAGCTGAAGTTTTAAGAGTCACCTCAGTTTCCAAATCTTCAAGGACATTACTAAATTCTTACAGAGGGTGTCCATATGGAACAGAGGCTTCGGTAGTCATCAAGTGTGGGCTAGAAACATAAAAGTCTTGAGATCAGTCAGCCTAGTTAGAGTTCAGATTTGTTTTGTGTTATTTATTGTTAAGGGGCCAGTTGGCTTATGATTATGGCCAAGAGGATTATGATGAACATAGTATTCTCATCCAAAGGAAAAGCATAAAAAGTGACAAAACTAAGTCTAAGGACATATTTAATGTCTCTTCTTATCACTTACAAAATAATTGATAAATTAAAATAAACCCATAGTTAAATCTATCTGCAAGAGGAGGGTCTCTTATGGACAACTATAAAGTCTTATGATCAAGATAGTGATACTGAGAGGGATATGTCTACAGGAACATAGCTGGCTGCAAAACATCTTAGATAACATGATCTAACCAAACAATATTCAACATAGTTTAAGAAATCCTAGCAATGGCAATCAGACAGAGAAGAGAATCAAAGGAATCAAAATAAGGAAAGAGAAAATCAAACTATCTCTTTTTTGCAGATGCTGTGATGATATACATTGAAAACCCTAAAGAGTCCACAGTAAAACTCCTAGAAACAATTAACCAATACAGCAAAGTGGCTGGCTATAACGTCAATACACAAAAGACAGTAACATTTCTCTATACAAATAATGAAGCAGAAAGAGGAGAAAGAGTTAAGGAGTCAATTCCATTTAAAATAGTATCCAAAAGATATCATGCATCTAGGAATCAACATTACAAGAGAAGTGAAGTACTGATACCATGAAAACTTTAAAATGCTTCAGAAAGAAATTGAAGAGGACCTAAGGAAATGGAAGAACATCCCATGCTCAGGGGTAGGTAGAATCTACATCATCAAAATGACTATCTTATCTAAACTTCTTTTTTTTTTTTGTTTTTTTTGGGTCACATCCGGCAGTGCTCAGGGGTTACTCCTGGCTGTCTGCTCAGAAATTGCTCCTGGCAGGCACGGGGGACCATATGGAGCACCGGAATTCAAACCGATGACCTTTTGCATGAAAGGTAAACGCCTTACCTCCATGCTATCTCCCAGGCCCCTTATCTAAGCTTCTTTATCAATTCAATGCAATCCCTATCCAGAAGTTAATTGTGAAGAATTTCTTCCATATGAAGTTTAAATATAAAACTTGGCTTCGTGTCATAAAAGAGTATATTGGATGGGTTCTAAATTCAGTAGACTCTATTTAAATAATATAAACATTTGGAAACTCTGAATGCAAATTCAGACATAATTTTTTAGAACTTAGAATAATCAATTATAAAATTCATCTGGAACCACAAAAGACCTAGGTTAGCCAAATCAATATTGAAAAACAAGAAGCTGGCTAGCATCTCTTTACCTAATCTGAAGCTTTACTGTAAAGCCATAGTTATCAAGATAGCATGGTTCTGGAACAAAGAGTCTCAGTCCAGTGGGTTAGAATAGAATAGCCATGGATATACCCCCAAATATATGGTCAACTAATATTTGACAAAGAAGCCAAGAACTTGAAATGGAGCAAAGACATTATCTTCAACAAATGGTGTTGAAATAACTGGAAATTAAAGATTGATCCATACTTCACACCTTACACAAAAGTCGACTCAAAAAGGATTAAAAACCTTGAAATCAGACCTGAAATTATTAAGTTCATTGAGGAAAAAATAGGCAGAACACTTCAAGACTTCTATATCAAAAAAGTATTTGAGGATAGAATGCCAACGGCAAGAATTTTAGCATGAAACCTAAATATATGGGACTACATTAAACTAAAATGTTTCTGCATGGTGAAAGAAACCCTGGATAAAACTAGAAGACAGCTAATGGGAAAAAATTTTGCACTCAACACATCAGATAAAGGGTTGATATCTAGGATATACAAAGCACTCAGAAAGGTGAGCTCCACAAAATCTAATAAAGCCATAGGAAAATGGGGAGAAGAAAGGAATAGACACTTCTCTGAGAAAGATCAATAAATGGCCAATAGACACGTGAAAACATGTTCATCATCACTCATCATATAGGAAATCCAAATCAAGACAACAATGAGGAACCACCTTATACCAGTGAGGATCGCACACATCAAAAAATAATGGGACCAATCTCTGTTGGCAGGTATGTGGTAAGAAAGGAACTCTTATCCACTTCTGGTGAGAATGCTGCCTGGTCCAACTCCTATGGAAAACAGTATGGAGGGTGCTCAGTAAACTCAGAATTGAGCTGCCATATGACCCAGCAATAGCACTCCTAGGTATCTGTCCCCTAGCCAGAGGATTATTCACCCCAAAGTATGTATGTACTCCACTATTTATAGCACCACTCAGCACAATAGCCAAGATTTGGAACCAACGTCAATGCCCAACAACAGATGAGATCATGAAGATGTGGTACTTATTCACAATGGAATACTACATAGCAGTTAGAAATGATACAATCATGGATCATCTAGAAGATATTATGTTGAATGAAATATTACAGAAGAAGGATAAATGCAGAATGATAGCACTTATTTGAGGTATTTAGAATATGTACTGTATATGCATATAATACTCACTATCTAATACAATAGTCTAAAGGGTAGAAACTCCAAGCAACATAGGTATCTGCATATAGTGAGAAGTGTTCACTAAAAGTAATTTTTCAACTAAGAAACTGATATATTTTAATGGAGTTTTATCCTATGATTCGGTAAATCCACCTGATGTCTTCTGCTTTTTTGCTTTATTGGGTTTCTTTTTCTTTGGTTTTTGTTTTTTTGTTTTTGTTTTTGTTTTTTTGTTTGTTTTTGTTTTTGGGCCACACCCAGTGACGCTCAGGGGTTACTCCTGGCTATGCGCTCAGAAGTCGCTCCTGGCTTGGGGGACCATATGGGAAACCAGGGAATCGAACCGCGGTCCGTCCTAGGCTAGCACAGGCAAGGCAGGCACCTTACCTCCAGCACCACCGCCCAGCCCCTATTAGTTTTAAATATTTATTTTTATATAGTCACTGTGAATTTACAAAAGTTATTTATTATTGGGTTTTAAGCAGTACCAAGGTCTTCACAAGGTCTTCAGTACCAAGGTCTTCACCAGTGTCTACTTCCCTCCACCAATGATCTCCCATTCCCTTTTATTTCTTACTAGTCTGCTTCTTCAAGAGTGGCTATTTTTATATAAATTTTTGCACTATAGTTTGTAATACTATTGCTTATAGATTTTCGTACATAGCACTTTACCACATTTCAGCACCACTTCCTGCTCCTGACTAAGCACTTTCCTCCACCATAGGCAGCACCACATATAAAAGCCCCTTCACCTGGTTCTTTGCATTTGAATGCCATTTTCTTTCTTACTCTGTATTTTATTGTGATATAATGGCTGCACCCTAAAACTAACTCTACCTTCATTCCCATTAATTCTGACACTGCACTCAGGAATTGCTCCTGAGAGTTGAGGGACCATATGGGATACTGAGTATTGAACCATAGTTGGCTGCATGCAAAAAAGCATCTTACCCTATGCTTTGTTTCTTCAGTTCTGAGCATTGAAAAATTTAAGATATATTTTCATTTATAAAAGCCAGAGAGATAGTACAGTGAGTAGGTCACTTGCATTACAGCAACCAACACATATTAGATCCCCAGCACCCCATTTGGTCTCTTCCGAGACCCACAAAATGTGATTCTTGAGTGCAGAACTAGGAGTTATCTCTGAACATAGTTGGGGATAGCCCAACCCTCCCAAATCATGTTATACACATTTATGTTTATTTATCAACTAAATTGCACAGGGATTCAATGTCAATTTTCTTGTTAATTAGCATTTTCACAGAACAAATTTCAAGAAATTCCATTCATATTAAAAAATGGATGGAAATAGGATAAAGGGAGTTTAGTTACAGGAATGTATGTCATTCATTATTTTGAACTCTTTTTCAGTTATATGAAAAAAATCACAGTGTGATCTATCATCAAAATTAGCTCTAATAACTTTCATCTGACATCTTGATTCTGTTCTTTTCTCGTTTTAATAAAAAGCAACAGATTAGAAGCCACTTGATTTGCAGAAGTGCTCAATGTTTACTTTCTTATACCAAGATCATAAATGACTCTGCTTTATCTACTGCTGCAACGCTTTTTTCATGTCATTCTACTTCTATACTCAGAAAATATGGTAATGATGTTTGATATGTATTAGAGAACATTATGGGTATAGGCCCTGGACTGGCATCTAGGAAAGTCCTGTACTTCATTTAATGTGCTCCAGTCATTGTATTTAAATTATTAATAATTTTGAAACAAGTCATCTTACATTTCACTTTGTTTTGAGGCCCACCAATTATGTCACTGGTGCTGGTAAAGAAGTTTATTTTCTTTTGGAAGGTAGGAAAAAAACTGTGGCAGTGAACTGGAAGGACACATTCCCAGTCAAAAAGTTTCAGCAAAGAGTGTATGAAAGGTCAAGGATTTACATGACTGAAACCCAACTACAATCATATTTGTAATCAAGGTGTTTAAATAAAGTTATTAATTAAAAAAATAAAGGTTAAGGACCTGGAGACAGATTTTTCTGGATACCCTTCAAGAAATGGTCTCCAGGGTGCAGGTTTGAAAACCTTCCTGGTTTGAAGACCCTCCTTTGTTTTTACAGTAGGCCTGTGTGAGATCTAAAAGTCTGTGTAAAATTCCTAAACAACCTTTCCCAGAAATGTTATTCATTTTACTGTAAACTAATTATTGCAAATATACATTTGCAATAATTGTACTACTCTATAGTGTACATTTTGGTAAAGACATTTGTAGTGGCTGCTCACCTTTGAATGTGGATTTAGATTTTGTTGAGGGAATCTCAAAGTACTAATTAGTGAAACCATGTATTTGGATTGATTTATAACGGATGATCAACATTTTCAGTTGTCCTGCAGACAATATCAAAGCAACCAAAACAAAATCAAAATTATTCAATGAATGCCATTCTAGACATTATGAATACATATATATATAAATTTAGTGTGTGTGCTTATGTGTGTGTGTGTGTGTGTGTGTGTGTGTGTGTATACATGTGCACGCATGCTTTCGCTGAATCTGGCAGTGCTTGAGGTTTACACCTGATTCTGTTCTTAGGGATCACTTATAGTGTGGTGTTCAGGGGACCATCAAAGGTGGTAGGGATCAAACCTGGGTTAGCGATATGCTAGGCACAGCTTGTACTATCTTTACCCCTTGTATTATCTTTCTGGCCCTTTAAAGATAGGCTTTTTTTAAGTATTATAAAAAGAGTGTATTTTATTTTCTAAAATACACCTTATTAAGTGTCTAAATAATTTTGGGATCAATAGTAATGACATTAGAGACAAAATTATATCCAGAACCTAGGAAATAGAACAAGAAGAAAAGTAAAATATTGGTGTGCTTGCTTCGACAGCACATATACCAAAATTGGAATGATACAGAGAAAATTAGCATGGCCCCTGTGCAAGGATGACACGAAAAGTAAAAAATTGGTGGTAGTGAGATAATGTAAAAGGCCTTGATTACACTGTTACTCAGTGACAGAAAAATAATCAAAATAAAAATTATTGGAATATAAGCAGGATGTGAAATTAATACCATCTGTTCTTTCATTTACCCAATTCTTATTAAATATTACTGTACTTAAATGTGTTGAATTTTAATCTCAAATCTATAATTTTCTGAATCACTGACCATCTCTAAAATATAGCATATGTATCTCTAAAAGAGTTCTAAATACTCTCTGTCTGGTGCCGCTTAGAGGAATTTGTAAATTCACAGGGAAATATCTAATTTTCCCAATATACTATTATTTCTACTAACCGTGCAACTGGCTAGAGTGATTCGGGATGAATATAACCCCAAATTGTCAAAAATATAGATATATAAATTGTTTCAGATCCACCTGGAGGCCCATACAGTGTATAGAGAAAATTTAATCTAGTTCATTGTAAGTGGTAAATACTATTATAATGAGGATTAAATTCTATCCAAAAACAAAATCAAAATTTCTTCTTTCATTTCTCTCAAAGCAAAACAAAATTTTCTTCTTCTATTTCTCTTTAAGATTGCATAAAATATTCCAAATTGTTTTAAAAGTTTCATTTACAAACTGTTTTAAGTTTTTGATAATATCTTTGGACAGACTGATGACATAATTATATTTACATACTATCTATCATATCACTGGTTAAATTTTCACTGATATTATTAGCTTACTAGTAGAGTGGAGAACTTTTATTTTAAATCCCTTTACTTCCCTTCATTTATGATATATTTGTCATAAATATTTACTTCATATACATTTATATCAGTGTTTTATAACTTTTGCCTAAGCTGTCAATCATAATTTTAAAAATTCAACAAGAGCAAGAAATTCTATTTATTTTTTTACTCATGTATTTGCTTGTCTTATTCGTTTTTTTTTCTGATAGTCCAGGTTTTCTTTCAGTTTAGTCCTCTATAATCCTATTTAGCTCAGAAGGGGTGAAGGGGGTTTTCTTTCATCATTCATTTCAGGTCAAATAGTGTTGACAAATAGTTTGAGTTTTCTTTCCTCTAAGAATGAGAAAATTCTTTCTAAAGTATATTTTCACTATGTACAGGATTCTGGGCCAAAAGATCTTATTATTTATTTATTATGCTTACCAGAGTAGATCATTTCCTTGTAGTTTCAGTGGTTTTATATGAGATCTCTACTTTTATTCTAGCTGTTTGACCTTTATAGTAGTGCTAATTCTCTCTCTCACTCTCTCTCTTTTTTTTTCTCTCCACCACTCGAGCCTTTGAATATTTACTATGATAGTTCTCTGTATGGATTTCTTTTATTTTTACATTTGGGGTTCTCTGGGATTCTCCAATAAATGTGAATTTATGTCCTTTTAGGAAAGTTTTGATGTTTATTTCTTTTAATACATTTAGTATTCTATTGTTTTTATCCTGTCTTTTAGAAATCCTTGAAACAAAAACTTTAGATCTTCTATTATTGTACCAAAGATCCTTTTTTTTTTTGTCACATTCAGGGCTTACTCCTATATCTGTATTCAAAGATCATTCATGATGGAACTTGCTGGACCATTTGTAGGCTGGGTAATAGAACCAAATTAGATTGAGTGTAAGGCAAGCATCTTACCCACTATGCTATCCCTCCTGTCCTGTTCTTTTTCTTTTAAAAATGTATTTTTCTTATGATTCAGATTGGGATGTTTCTAGTTTTCAGTCTGCTCTGACACTTCTTGTTTTAAAAGTGTGCTTATATTCTAATTAAATAATTCTAATGATGGTTTCTTTAGAATATTTATCAGACAATTCTAATATCTCTGTCACTTAACACAATTGATTTTACTTTTCTTTCACTGAGGTATTCCTGGTTTTCACGGGGTATATAATTTCAATGGAAATCTGAACATTGTAGATTTAATGTTATGAGTCTCGATGTGTTGTTCAAGTTTTTGTTTGTTTTAGTTGTTTTCGTGGTAGTCCTATAGTTACAGAAGAATAAATAGCTTGCTAAATGTGAGTAGAAATCTAACTTCTTTTAGTCTTTTAACCTAAACCCCATTTCCATCTCTATTGAGAGCACAAGGATATTTCATTCTCAATGAGTAAAATTAGAAAATTTGGCTCCTCATCAGACATCCAGTTTACTTCTTAGAATGTGGTTGAAATTATTCAGGCCTGCTTGGTCATAAACAATTGTCATGCCATATTTTTGAAAATTTCAAGAGAGTTTATCCTAGAGAATATAGATAGGAATCTCTATAGGTGTTCTTTCCTATAACATCACCAGTAGATGATATGTCATACTGAGAGTAGAGCTCTGACCCAATTCTGACACACATACAAGCTTTTCTTGGCAAACAAGTGCAAAACCAATCGCACCCTATTTCATAAGCTTAGTGAAATACCAGCAATCTGTCTTTGTAGACATGCCAATAAATACCTTGTCTGAAAGATTCATTCAGGGCAAACATCCAAGAGGCAAACTCTTACGCTTGAAACAGGGTAAAATTTTAAACCGAGGTTGCCTTTCTGAAGGGTCCCAGCTAACAAGCTTGCTAGCTTCTCATTGCATTTCTGTGACAGTTTTTGGTCAATCAGTACTTTTAGATGCCATTCATTTAATAATAGTATACTTTTATGTTAATATTTAAGTTGGATATAAATCCAATTAAAAGAAAAATATAAGAATGAATCACATGTTTTATAAGAAATTACTTCAGATAAATTACAGATAATACACAATATGGTTTGGAGAGCTCATAACCACGAAACAGGGTAAGTTCATCCTCTGAATGATAAGGCAGAGGCAGCAAGTATTTTATGCTACATGTGTAAAGAAAATGCCTAATAAAGCACCTAGTCCTTCAGGATGGGTATTTGTATTTTTCCCCATTCTTTTCAGTAAACACAAATATATAAGAATAAATTATAGAGGAGAAGCAGACTCAGAGTGAAGAGAATATACTCACTAGACACTTTAGACCTGAGAACTGTCAAGATGGTGAGTTTCATATATATATATATATATGATTCGAACCACCATACTTCTGCGTGCAAGGCAAATGCCTTACCTCCATGCTATCTCTCTGGCCTCAAGAGTTTCTTATATTTTATTCAGTCTAATATAAACCGGATTACAAGCTTAAGATTGCTAATCTATGAAAGCCAATGAGTACTGATGAAAAATAGATTAATAAATAAATGAATGAATGAACTATCTGAAGCCTGAACCCTTTTTCTATAGTTATTTTTTAGGGGAGGTTTCCCTGTGGCACTCAAGAGGTGAGAGTGCCCCTTTCAGGGATTCTTGGTTTATTGGTACTGAAGCTTAATGCAAGGGCCTAGAGTGGTGCTGCTTAGGTCCTGAAATGTTCCTTTCTCAGTGCTCCTGGGGTGGGGGTTACTCTAGAAATGCACCACGTGATGCTCAGGGTAATGGTACAGCAGATAGAACTGGGATCTGCCACATGAAAGCAAATGCTTTAGCCATGTACTCTCAAGTCCCAAAGTCTAATTTCTTCAGTTGAAGAGCCAACTAAAAAGTATACGTAAAGATAGGTCTTAATTGATCTACTCAAGGACCAAAGTCATAGGAAAAGACATAGTCTCACTTTTACCTATCCTAGCAAAAACTTAGTGGAAGTTCTAGCGCTCCACCTTCTTCAGAGGCAAAAGGCACTCCAATGTCTCCTTCACTACTATACCTGAAGTGTTGGAAAAGCTTAAAAGTGAACTGAGACACCCCGCTTGGCATTAATAAGGCACCCTGCCTTTCACCATCAATGGTGTCTGAGAACTGGTGCAGAGCTAAGCCTTGCACTAACACCCAACAATAAAAGACTGATTGTGGGGTGAGTGGCAGTGAGAGGAACTTCCAGCACTGAGCATTACTACTGTTTCATAGAAGTCAGGCCTATCTTCTCTCTGAGGAGAAGTGGTTTTGACTCAAACTCCAGCTTTTCCTTTATAATGTCATAGGAAGAAAAAAAAATCACATTTATCTCCTTATCTGACATATTTTCTTTCCAACAGAAGAAACCTACGTATCATTTAAAAAAAAACACGACTGTTCCTTGGAAATACAAAGTTTCAAAATCCAGTCTGTCCTAATATTTAAAGTCTCTTAAGGGCAGGTAGAGCAAGAGGAACAAACAAGTTCAGTCGATCTTTTTGTGGGTCATTATTCATTCTTTGTACTCTCAGTCTCTCATCCAGACCCACATATTGGTGTAAATGCAGAATACTGGAAGAAAAAAAAAACCACAACAATAACAGAAAAGTTAAAAACTGGGAAATTTGTAATATAGAACATGGGAGATTTTAGATAAAATTTGACTTAGATCTAGGAAGTTCAAAGGTGATCAGTGAAAGAATGGTCATGCCAGGATAAAGAGACCAGGATAGAATTAGTTTTGCTCTGGCACTGGTCTTATTATTGCCACTAGAAGAGTTCACTGAGCCATCACAGTATTGATCTCGTTCTGCCTAGTTGACTGTGATGAAGCCCACAGACCTCTGACAAAGCTTCACTTCCTGTTGGCAGGTTTCCAAGAGGTGCAAACAATGCTACTTTTGTTCTTCAAGTCTGCCATTCGGTCCTCCCTGAGTCTGTGTGTCTCTCCACACCTGCTGAGTTTGCGGTCCTGTCCTGCCATTCTGTGAGGAGAACGTGGGTGATCACCTAATCTCTAGGGCATTATCAATGACAGATGTTGAGTACTAAATTGTACACTCCTGGAGATCAGATGGGTGCCAATTAAACTTACATCTGTGGTAAAATAAAATTCTAAGAGAAGTGGATGTGTCTGACAAATAAGTTTAGCCATCTTTTCTTCTAAAGGAGATGCCTAAAATCACCCTTGAGGAAATGCAAGTGTGTGATGAAAGAAATTTGAAGATCTTTGAAATAGGCTCTCAACAGCATGGAGAGAAATAAGTGTTTTCAAAGATGAAAAGAGCAAAGATTTATTTCAATGTGACATTGCCTGAGCTTAGATACCAAAGGGGCTATCAGTAGAATAATACAATAATTGCCTAATCATTTTAGTAAAAGAAGTTCACCCTGTGATTGCAATTGCTGAAATGTGAATGTTGAACTCTGTACTGATAACACTCAAGGAAATAACTATCAATTACAGTTTCATAGAAAAGTAAAATAACTCTATTTGTGGCAACTTGAAAAACAGTTTCTTACAATCTCAGACTCTGTTCAGAAGTATACACAGCATATCATTCCTCTATCTCTTTCTCACTTATTCCCACACAAGGAACTCCACCATTCTGATGAAAGGTAACAAAGGCTAGGAATTCTCCAGGGACAGTTCCTATGTGTGAAGACTCTAGGATAAGGAGGAAAAGAGTAAGACAGAGTATGACATAGATCTTTTTTTTTAAATTAATTTTTATTGTGACCAAAGTAGATTACAAAATTTTCATGTATATTTTAGGAACATAAAGGCATTGAACCCAGGGCATTCCCACCACCAGTGTTGTCCTCCCTGCAACCTTGTTCCAAGCATGCATCCCAAATCTCCCTCCTTTGCCCCCCAAGCTGCTAGTATTAGTGGTGCCCTCTATGTCTAGTTTATTGTTTAATGGGCATCGTTTCTGTTTTTGCTAGCTTTAGATTTGGTGTTATTTTTTTATACTCAATGTTTATACAACTGTTTGGTCTTGGTGCATACATTTTTCCCCTCAATTTATGAGGCAGAACAAAATGATTCAAGCTATGTGGTTCTGTTTGAAGGGAAAGAAAAAGAAAAAAAACCCAAAAAACAAACAAACAAGAACACCCCCCCAAAAAAAAGCAAAAAGCAAACAAGTCCAGGAGGGGTCCATCTCTAAAGGGTTATAAATATTAATTGAAGAGAAGAGAGGATAAGGAAGAAAAACATCACAAAAAGAAAAAAGAAAGAAAAAAAAGAACAGATAAACAAGAAAGCAAACCAAAGCAAAAAGCCAAAACAAAACAAAACAAAAACTACAATGGCAAAAAAAAAATCCAAAAA
The DNA here is from genome assembly GCA_004027635.1 of Crocidura indochinensis. Taxonomy (NCBI): domain Eukaryota; kingdom Metazoa; phylum Chordata; class Mammalia; order Eulipotyphla; family Soricidae; genus Crocidura; species Crocidura indochinensis. Next base: position 3,872 of record PVKC010021191.1, on the reverse strand, counting down.
ACACTACTGCAATACAGACAACAACCAAGCAATAATCACAAGCCTGAAACAAAATGAAAAAAAAAAAAAAAAGAAATTGTGCTTCCCTTTTCCCCCCGTCTTTTTCAAAGGCACAATAAATACTGGGGAAATTAGAAAGGGAATTCTTTGGTCTATGAGATACTGGGTTTCTCTGCCCTTGAAGCATACAATCATGGTAATAACTACAGGTTCCATACATGCTCTTTTACTCTCCTGAAGTTCTTTTTGTGGTGTCTGCAAACTTTCTACTCTGTCATGGATGATAAAATCAAGCCTCTGTAACTAGAGATCTTGGTATTTGCACAGGTCATAGGATGGAGCCTAGGATAGAGTCTTTCTTTACGATTTTAGAAGTTCTGTTCCAACACTGTTGTTTTAATCAATTTTCTGTAATTGGTGGTCTTGGGGTATGCATTGATCCTAGAATGAAGTCTAGGATAGAGCCTTTCAATATGTTTCCAGAAGTTCTGCTCAATTGCAGTTGTCTTAGTCAGACCTCTGGAATTAGAGTTCTTGGTTGTTGTACAGATTGTAGGCCAAAGACTAGGCTAGGGTCTTTTTTATTACTCCAGGGATAAGTTCTGCCCATTCATGGTTGTCACATTCAATCTTCTGTAGTCAGAGATCCTGCTTTTTCCACAGATTAAAGGATGACATGTAAGACATAGATCTTAACTGGAAAAGAGATGCCTAATGAAGAATTTGAAATAAAATCTCTTCTTGACTTTCTTCTTTAAGTAAGAATTTAAAGCATCTAGATAGAATATAGAAAATTAAGACTGAGTACAACATAATTCCAGTGAAGAATATATTTTCTGTCTAAAACTTTGAATGTATATAAAATAACTGTGCTGGACAAGAGGGAATATATTTTTAAATAATATTTTATTTAAGCACGTTGGTTACAAAAATGATTGTGGTTGGGTTTCAGTCATATAAGAGGACACCACCCATCACCAGTGCAACTTTCCCACCACCAATGTCCCAAATATCCCTCCTCCCCACCCCACCCCCACCTGTACTCTGGACAGGCCTTCTATTTCCCTCATATATTCTCATTGTTAGGATAGTTCGCGATGTTGTTATTTCTCTCACTAAGCTCATCACTCTTTGTGGTGAGGTTCAAGAAGTGGGTTGGAACTTTCAGCAGGAGGGAATATATTTTAATAATAATTTTTTAATTTAAGCATTCTGATTACAAAATGTTCGTAGTTAACTTTCAGTCACCAAATGTATACCACTCTTCACCAATGTAACTTTCCTGCTACCAATGTTAGGAAGGGATATTTTAATAGACAAGAAGGTCATTTTTATCTAGATAATATAATATACTATAATATACAATATATATAATTATAATTATATATTATATAATTAATATAGATAATTAGATAATATAATAAACTAGATAATATAAAAAAGCCACACAAAAGGGAATACAAAACTTAGGATGCATTAATGTAAAGGGATTGGATTAGTATTCATTGTGAAAACCTACAAGAAGAAAACATACATCTTATATAATTATTAAAGTATTAAAATTGCCAAATATGCAAATTTACATAATGAGCAGACATCAAAAATGAGTTCATCTGAGAAAAGTATGGTTTTTTTCTTTAACTTATATGTTGGCCCAACCAGTTGAGACTCAGTATTTGACCTTTTCATTTAATCCATATGGTTGCCAGTTTGCAAATTATTTGATGTTTTATCAATTAGTTTCAAGTGTGTTAATCTTATGAATTGAGTGCATTTTCTATTGAAATTTTCTTATACTATTTTATATGTTCTTCATTAATAAATAGTAGTTGACATTTTTCGATGCCCAGCCACATTTCATTCAAATGTCTTTTTGTTTTTGCTTTTTTGATCAAGCATTTAACTCTTATTTCTCTGTCATCTTATAAAAGCAGGCACTAAGAATCTCAGGTGCTGTAGATGGGTGAATAAGACAGAATTTTTTCAGTAGTCTAAAGAATATGAACCTTCTTTCCTTTATGGAAGAAAGACATAGAAGTGTCAAAGACTCCATAGAGGAAAGAAGGCTACTTTTCTTTTACTATGTGTCCGATCACTTGGATACTAATGATTTTTCTTTACTCCCCCATTTACATGGTATCATATGAAGGTTATGAGTATACTTAAAGAGGCTAGTCTTCCATGTAGAAACAGGAACCTGTGCAGTTAGATGTGGACAAGACAACTCTTATAGCAGAGAGCTGAGGAGAAGGAGAAGGCAAAGCCAATGTTCTGAAAAAGGGTGTTATGTTCTAAGTAAGAGTTGTTCTGGCCCATATACTAGTCTTTTATTTCATGATCTATAATAGGAAGAAAATTATCTCATCTATTGCTCTCTCCTGACTATGCATTTGTCTGACAATGTTGCAGTGCAGTGAAGATCCATTTCTTTCTTCAATTCATATTGAGCTTCTAGAGACGTAGTTTGCCTTTCTTGCCTCTACACGTGCTCTTTTATTTCATTCTTTCCTTTTGTTTGCTTGCATGATTTGAGTCATACCTGGTGGTGCTCAAGGGCCAATCCAGACTCTATGCTTAGTACATCCTCTGGTGATGCTTAAGGATACTATGTAGTGCCATGGATCAAATCCAACATCACACATGTAAAGCATATAGTCAGCCTGCTGGGTTTTTGCTCCAGTCCTTCTAGTTCAGTCTTTAACCCAAATTCAACGTGCTCTCTGCCACCAATTGAATCCACTTTTTCAAAATATATTTGAACTTTCTGGTCACTTTATAAACTTTGCATTTAGACTCTATCTAAAATGGTTCACTGTAATATTTCTTTCAATTTTCTCCTCTTTTCATTTCTGCTCTTATATCCCAAGATTTCTGTCTTGGTACTATTGCTTAATCTTCAATATTTCTGCCCCCATCTCTTTTTCTACCTATTATTAAACATAGAGGCAATTTAATTATCCTTGGCTACCTTCTATTATATTCTTCAATATACTTTAATCCAAATTTAATTCCAGTCTATTTTCTTTTTGGAAGTCTGGATTTTGACACTCCTAATAAGACCTTTCGTTTTGATTTTGCACAGCATTCAGACTCACTATGTTCAAAATTAAAAGTCCTATTCTCTCCATTTGTTTACTCTTCTTTGCTCCTTATTTACATTAATGATGCAGCTATATTCTTGGTCAACTATGTTCAGAGTCTGAATCATGTCTTTAAATGCTTCCCTTTACCTCATATGCCATTGCTAATAGTTACTGCATTATTTTGCCTTTTTATTTTTCCCTGTTAAACCATTTTCTCCTTTCTTTTAATTTCTAGACTAAAGTCTTAATGTAGGACCTTATTAAATCCCTAAGAAGGTCACCTAGCTGTCTCCATTCTATTTTATTTCAACCAGTTTATAATGCCAATACTATTTTGTTATATAATATCTGATCATATAGCTTTTCTTTAGTCTTAGTTAATACTTAGATCACAGATACTTTAAATTTAGTGACTTAAAATAATAAGAAATATTTTTACTAATTTCATACTTTCTGCAGCCCAGGAATTTAGTCATGGATTAGTGGGTTTAGTGTTTCTGGTTTAAGATCTTCCAAGGGATTGCAATAAAGATATTGGTTGGTATCAGAGTCATTTAAAGGTTTTATTGGAGTTGGAAAAATATTCTGGTTTTATGTGGCTCACTCCTGGGGATGGCAAGTTGTTATTGACTTTAGCGAGATATCTGAGCTCTTCTCCACAGGGTCCTCTCTAAAAGCTGCCCGAGTTTTCTTAGAGCATTAGTGACTGGCTTCTTTTACAGTGAGTGATCAAGAATTTAACAGGCCCTGAAGAAGCCTACTTATCTAGCCTTGAAAAACTATAGTCTC
>PVKC010021190.1:0-18263 GCA_004027635.1 Crocidura indochinensis | reverse complement strand
GGGAGGAAGGAAGGATGGGAGGAAGGAAGGATGGGAAGAAGGAAGGATGGGAAGAAGGAAGGATGGGAGGAAGGGAGGGAAGAAGGATAGGAATGGAGGGAAGGAGGGAGGGAAGGAAGGGAGGGAAGGTAGGAAGGGAGGGAGAGAGGGGTGGATGGAAGGATAGAGAGAAGGAGGAAGGAAAGGAGAAAGGAAGGGGGAGGAAGGAAGTGAGTGAGTGAGGGATGGATGGAAGGAAGGAAAGAAAGAAAGAAAGAAGGAAATGAGGGGTGGGTGGAAGGATAGAGGGAAGGAGAAGGAAAGGAGGAGTGGAGGAAGAAAGCACAATAGACCCAACCACTCTGACTAGAGAGTTCATTCTCTTTATCTTAATGCTGGATTTTGATCCTCCTGCTCCACACCCTCCTCACCATAGAGCCATCACTGATTGCATGTATTTATCTAGCAAAGATTCTGTCCTCTTCATCTTTCACACACACACACACACACACACACACACACACACACATATATATATATATATATGTGCATAATATCATCTTACATACTCAACAAAGTTTATGAACTAGTTCATGGTCATTGCTTTTCTGTTACCACTTTTTATATGTGGAGAGAGAAGGAACAATCACAGCAGACAAGTCCTAAGATGGGCTTGCATGTGAGTCAAGTTAGATTGCGAGTATCTTAAGATTGCAAGGATATAAATCCTACTACAAAAAAAAAAAAGCATGAGAATTCAACTCAAAAGGTTCAAAGAAATGGAATTCACTAAAACAAACTAAAACTCTAGAGCCAGAGCTGAGTGTTCACTCATTATCTCCGGGACTGCCCACTCCAATATCAGAGGTCTGCCCTGTATAAACTTTATTTAAATGCAGACTCTAGCCTTTGGAGTTCTAGGATTGCATCTTGCACCCTCAACAGGAAAGCATCTTTCTCAGCAGAGGATAACACCCTTTTGTTTCTGATTGATGCTGTTTGAATCATGAGCATGTCCCTCACCCAATGACTGGCTAATGGATGTGATATCCATTAGTCAAATCTACCTTATATGCCCACTCCTAGAACTAGAAACAGAGTCAATCTCAACAAAAGTTAAAAAAGGCTATTTTCCATTGAAAATTATTATGGAAGAAAGTTAGTTAATAATCAGTCAAATGCAACAGGCAACTTCCATAGGTAGCTTCCATATAAAATATAAACCAGGGCCAGGGATGTGTTTCAAATGGTCAAATAACCAATGTGTGGCCTTGAGTTTGATCCTAGGGACAATTGGACTCCAGAACACTGTCCTTTCATTGTTAAGTAGATACAGCCCTGATGAACCTCAAATACTATTGAGCATGGCCAATAAAATACATATATACTATAAAAAATTTTCAAAATAAAATCAAAACCACATTTATTTTATCTACATGATGCAAAATAAATGTGTTTCCAGGATGATTGTTCTCTGAGATCATCTTATTCTCTACTGTATTTAACTAAATGAATTGTTTTTGCACCATCTGCATGTGACATCTGTAGATCTTACACACTAAAGGCTATCAGGAAGATTGACCCTATTAGACTTTTCATGAAAAATGTTCGATTTCTCAATTGGAATATTTTTCTTCCCGTCCAGTTTTCTGATTTTGAACATCAACGCCCAGGAATATGCAACTATAGATGTGATTACTTGGATAATTATTAAAAGAGAAGGGCTACATCCTTGGAGCCTCCTGCTATAATTAAAAGAAAAAGACCCAGGAGAGCCAATTCAATTTTTTATTAACATAATGGCAGCACCAAAAAGAGGGAGGAGCTAAAAGTTGTTAACCAATAACATTGTCCCATTTTCTCTTCTTGTTTCCGGATAGCTCGTTCATACCTGCCAACTATACCATTACCTTGGCCCTCCAATTACTAGCACCAGGTTGAATCCTTTTATCATGTGGAGTATAATCATTATAGTTTGTGTTGATTTTTATTTTGGGATCACACCTGGTAATGATCAGGGCTTACTTTGGGCTCTGACTCATTGATTCACTCCTGGTGGGACCCAGGTCAGCTGAGTGTAAAGCAAGTACTCTATCTGCTGTACTATTTCTCCAGCCCCAATGGGACCTGGTCATAACCTCAGGAAAAAATTTTCCTCCCCCATATCTGCACTCCCAATATCTGAGGAGGATCATGGGCATGGACATGTTAGGATCCCAGGCATAAATGTTGTTTAAGCATGACAAAGGAGATCATAGTTAAGACCCTATACTAAGGTCTCTGTAGATTCTTCTCTCTCTCTCTCTATCTCTATCTCTATCTATCTATCTATCTATCTACCTATCTATCTATCTTTTGGTGGAGATGCCAGGGAATGAAGATTCTTCTTTTTTAAGTATGTGTCACAAATAGTTCTAAGCAGAAAAGAGTAATATATATCCTAAAATAAACTCTAGATAGTTGAATAGAAGAACTGTCCTCAGAGGGGGCATGGGCTAAAACTACATGTTGGGAGGAGGGCTCTGGAATGATAGTGTTGTGGATAGGGTGCTTGCCTTGCAGACAACACTGACCCAAGTTTGACTCCCACTTCCCCATATGGTCCTATACTCACCACCAGGTGTGATCCCTGAGTTCAGAGTTGGAGCAGGCCCTGAGCACCATCATTCAATTACATGCTAAAGTATTGAAGGACTACATCAGTAGGAATCCAACACCTCTTGCATCCTAAAGGGGAGGGTTTCTAGGAATAATTATTAAATATGGCAGAGAACTAGGAACTTGGAAGGGGGCTCACCCTTCAGGAACTAATCATGCCTTCACAAGAACCCAGTCACCCCCAGAATTACACAGAAACATAGAGGGAGCTGGTCAAGAAGACAACAACCAAAAATTTTCTACCTTCTAATCTGTATCTCTCACCAGTCAAACCTAATCCCCCAGGGGAAAGAGAAGTGTGGGAGATGGAGTGCACAGAGATAGGCTTTCTAGGCAAAGGACAGAAAATAGTGGTAAGCCAGTGGAAAGGGAAAAGTAAGTGGAAAGGCCCCTTGTTGAGCCCTGTTTAAGTCCTTCTTTCCTAGAGGCCAGAAGGGTTTAGGTTTATCAGTTTAGGGTTATCAGTTATTGTACATAAGCAACATTGGGTCTCCAGTGTCTCAGTTCCTCCTATAATACAAGGAGAAGAGTTTGGAACCAAGTCTGCAATTATGAACAAGTTTTGCAAGTTTTGTTCTCTAAGTTCTGCTCTGAAACTTGCCACCCCATAGGTGCCTAAAAACATACGGACATTCACAATTCAAACCACTCAACTTATTGGATCATGACAAGTTCCATGTTCCATTTATTCCATGAGAGATGAGCATACTGTGAGTCAGAGTCCTGGAGCAGTTTACCCAATCAAACTGTAATAAATAAAGGGATAGGGTCCTCTCTACAACACTGGCAGAAGCCCACACATCTGACCCCTGCCTTACAAGACCTCTTCCTGATGATAGATTGTAGCCCCATCATGGTGCCAGGGAGGAAGTGTTCTATCTATGACCCTCTTCCCAAGATGCTGGGAAACACTGATGCCCTCTTCCCTCAGCCTGTCTCATGCACAAGCAAAATACTCCATATGGCTAAACCAGGCAGCTGTGCAAATTTTAGGAATCTGAATGGCACTCCCTTTTAGGTTTAGTCAAATTTAGATTGGCCCCAAATGAGCAGGTGGCAATTCTATACCCAGGTTTCATTTAACTAAGGTGAAAGAATCCAGGTCATCTAGTAGCACCATCATTGTACTTTGACATGTCAGACAGCATATATTGCTCTGTTTCCTTACAAGGAAACACCTGAAGTGTCCCTCCTATGACATACATACATGTATACATACATGTATACACAAACACACACACAGAGAGAGAAATCTGAAAATGTACAATAAGGTGAACATTGGCATTGGACCCAAGTTACTAGACAAAAAGTGGCTAAATGTGGAAAAATAGGTGAAGGGGATATAAGGTAATGTGCTAGGTGCATCTTTTAGTTTTGGGAGAGAGGGAGTAAAGTGGTTTTTCACAATTTGCCATAGAGGGTTAATAATTGTTCAAATGCTTGTTACAGGATTCTCCTAAGATACAATGACACTTTCCTTTTGTTCTACATGAGGTTTTCTAACCTCATTATGGTGATAGTTGGGGCCTACTTATCTTTGTATCATATTCAGTTGGGACCTGATCAGTATTTGTCCATAAAAAGACACATAAGTGTTGCTGGTTTCTACTTATAGTTGGGAAAACTAGCCTCCTTCCTAATCACAGCCTTCAGTTTTATCTCTACGCACAGTCAAATACCCAAGGGATCATAATTGTCCCCAGCTGAGAACTACTTTGATAGAATCTTGTTGTGATGATAGAAACTATTCAATACTATAATGCCTGCTTGCTAACGACCACTATATTTATTGTTGTTTTGTTTTATTGTGGGAGGCTACATCTATTGACTCCCAGGAATTACTCCTGGCTCGGTGCTCAGAAATCACTCCTGGCAGTCTCAGGGAACCATATAGGATGCCAGAGATCAAACCTGGGTCAGCTGGGTACAAGACAAAAGCCCTACCCACTGTGCTATTGCTCTGGCCCTTATATTTACTTTCTAATTGAGGTAGCCTTAGTTTACAAGAAATTAAATGTCTTACATTGTTGGGCTACAGTATTACCACATCATGTCCTCCACTGAAGTGTTCATAACCCTCCATTAGCCTTCATTGCATCCTTAAACATGACCTTTCCACCTCCCCTTCATTCTGTAATAAGAACCCAAAGGTTCATTTTTTTGAGTCAACAGCCATATTGATTTTCTAATTTGTACCCTAACACCATAATTGACCAAGTTGTTCATAATGTAGCTGTCTCAGCCATTTAATGTTCAAACATCAATCCCACCACCAGTGTGACCTTCCCGTCACCATGTCCCCAAATCTCCCACCCACCACCATAGCCTGTTTCCATGCAGGCACCAATTTACTTCATGTTGCTTCAACAACATTTTTAAACCTGATCCTTTTATAGGACAGGAAAGGTGGGCTTTCTTGCAGAGTTCAGGGAGCCTGGGGCCACTCTCAGTGAATGATCCAGCCAGACTGGACATTTTAGTGCTCTGTCCCCTGAAGCAGTGCTGCTTGAGTCCAGAAGAAAGCACTTGCATCATGCCTTGAATCTATCTCCTAGTCCCCAAATCTTTCTATTAAGTGACATAACCATTTTTCTAGTTATCATTTAAGGATAAGATAGTCTAGAGTACAGGTGGGGGGGTGGGGGGGGGAGGAGGGAGATTTGGGACAATGGTGATGGGAACGTTGCACTGGTGATGGGTGGTGTTCTTTACATGACTGAAACCCAAACACAATCATGTATGTAATCAAGGTGTTTTGATAATAAAAAACATAAAAAAACGAATTGAATAAACTATAATGAGGTCTATCAAAAAATATATATTCATTTCTTCCAAACCCCTTCCCTGGAAGGCATATGAGAAAGAGTGAGGATATATACTCTTATTCCAAATCCCTTTTGCTGAAACCAAAACATTTCTTTTCTGTTTTGTTTTGTCTGGTGCATAAAAATCACAAAGTCCAATTTCTAAGAATTTCTTCTAAGAAAATAATTTATAATATGTGCGAAGATTTAATTACAGAGAAAGCCTTGCAGCAACATTCGTAATATGGAAAAATTGAGAAACAGGCTGAGTCTTGATAAAAGAATATTGGCTAAATGAGCTGTGCTGCCTTCTTCCAATAGACTATACTCATTAGTATTAAAAGTGATGAAGATGGATGTGTAGTAACATCATAACATGTTTGAGAAATATTAATAAAGATTACAGAAAATATTTTCAGTGATTATCCTATCTTAAAAGTGTGTTTACATCAGTGCATTGACAATCTGGAGAAAAATAAGTCATTATGAAGGACTTTCAAATGTCTTCCCTTTTGATCTTTGTGTTCAATGTTTATAATAACGCTGTATATAAAACATTTTTTAAATAAGTTCTTGGATAGTCAAAAGCTGTTGCATAATAATATCCTTCCAAAATATTTCAGAAAAAGAATCTGAGGGGAAAAATATCTAAAACTGGAGTTTGAAATGTAAACCAGTTTTATCTTTTAAGCCTACCTGGATGACTACTTTAGAGGCTTCTTAAAGCAAGAAACAACAAAATCATCCATATACAGATACTGATATAGATATGTTTATACATCCAGAGAGAGATTTTGTACCTCTCCTGTACATCTATTGTATGGAAAAGAAAATGAATCTTGACCTGACATCATCTTATTGAGTTTTTATTAGCCCAGAACAATAAACCTATTCATTGGGTTGGCTGCAGTGTGAAGTCATTCTGACCCAATGCAAAGACTTTATGAGCAGCTTTGGGAAGACAGACTTTGTGGCTTTGCTCCAATGCCAGCTTGGAGGAGGCACAATTTATTGAAGTAAAGACATGCCCAGTCTAGTCCAAATTCCAAGAACTGCTTTGAAAGTACTGGGGGATTCAAATCATAAACTCAAAGAGGTTACGTACATGGGTTTATATTCCCAAAGAGCTGTCTTTTACAAGATTACTGCTAAGATGATGTCTTGGCTGAAATAAACAAAAACTTTGTAATCGATCAGTATCACAGTTTCGGATAACAATCTTGGCTTTGCACTGAATCCCTATTCTTATTCAAATTAAAACAATGACAGGAGCAAGCAAGAATTTTCTACAGAAAAAGACTGGAGTTGACCCTAGAATCTGAACGAAAATTAAAGCTTAGCTGCCTGAGATGCTATATAGTTGGTCAAGTATTGACAAAAGATAGTTGAGTGGTTGATAAAGTGAGATGATCAGGACCTAGGATACATATGTGTCAACATATTTATCAACACCTGCACACACTTTCTTGCCTGCTTTGACTCTCACCTAGACATAAAATTCAGATTAAACTCTGGATTCAGATGGCACAATAAAACTGATTTCGTAGAAGGATGCCCCAAATATGAACTGGGTGTCTTGTTTATTTTTTTACTTGCTAAATCTTATTCTCAATGAATTCACCTTCAAATAATTTACTATTCTTCCACGGGAACTTTAGGAGGGCATGGCATAAAATTTCCCATGTTATAAGAAAATAGCAATTTTATGGATGCTATCCTTAACTTCTCAAAGGAACTTAAGAAGGAACTCAAGGAACTTAAGACCTAGCCCAGCAATTTCAGCCATCAGCCTTGTGTGAATTTTGGACAAGTCATGTAAATTTGGTAGATGTTATTTATTTAAATCCACATCAGAGTCACAATTGTTAAAGGGGACCAAAAAGCCTAGGGCCTGGGGAGGCCCAAGGTTCGGGACAGCCCAGGACCCAAGGGGAAAAGTCCAGGGTCCAGGAAGCCCAGGGTCCGGGAAAAGCCCATTGCCTCAATAAAGACCATGAAACATACCTTCAGAGAATGCAAAAGCAAACCGGGGTTTATTGCATAGCACTGGGGCTCAGGGGACAGACATGCAGACTGAAACCGGAAGACCTGGGTAATCTAGGAAGGTGTCTTTAATAGGTTTAAGGAACCTTAAGCCTATCCTTACTCCAGGTTTAAACATTATGTCCAATCATATGGTAAGCTTGTCCTTTTTCAAATAAGGCCCAAATATGTCAAGTTCCTCTTAGGAGGGGTGTTGATTGATGGCAGCGGTCCGTTGATGCCTCAAGGTGAAATACCAGACCAAGGGATATCAAGAAGGTAGGATGGAGAAAGGCTTAACAGGCATCTATATTTGGTCAAGGTAGGAGTGGAGAAGGTCTTAGCAGGCATCTATCACATATATTAGTTATTATAATATCTATTTTTATAAATTTTCCCCTAACAACAATGGAGTGTTGTAGCAGCCTGACTCTCTGGATTCATGGCAGACTTCGCTACTCAGGCTCAACATTCTTTCCAATGTGCTCTGGAACCACCTTGAGTTCTCAGCCAAGTGTTCAGTCAGCCACTATTTATCAACAAAATTGGAGGTGGAGTGGTGGCCAGAACAATAATATAGCAGGTAGGGCACTTGCCTTGAATACAGCCAACCTGGATTCAATCCCCAGCACCCTAAAGGGTCCCCTTGACCTGAAAGTAAAAACCAAACCAAACCCAAAAGGTCCTTTAAATACTATTGGCCTGTTTTTCCTGAATTCAAAGAGCCAGAATTCAAGGAGCCAGAAAATTCTCCTTCTGAATGATGCCCTGGATTCCACTTCTCGTCACATTCCTTTTCTGTCTGCATTCTGAATGTCTCCTGCTACCTACCTACTGCCTTCCTCCTTCTTCTGGCATCTTTGATGCCTCATGCATTCTCATTATTTACTCCTCTCAAGTGCTCATCACCTGAGTTCAGTTATGATGCCTTTTCTATTTCCATTTCAATTGCTCAATTTCCGATTCTTCCTTCAAAGACCCAGAGTAAGGACTTTCTGTTTAAGCAATTCCTATTTGCCAAGAGACCAGTCTAGGGACTGACTTCTTAACTGAGTCAGCACCCTTCATTGATCCCATCAGATAGAACTATAAATACCTGGAATAAAACATGATTCTCTGGACATCGTCCATCAGCAGGAGACATTTATGCATTTGGCCTCTGTAGTTTTCTTTGCAAAAGGTTCTCTTAGGCCTGGGAGCTAGTTCAAATGGTTTAGCATGCCTGTCTTGCACGAAGTCATGAGTTCAATCCCCAGTGCTACCACATGTGTCAGTCAAGATCCTGTCAGCTCTGTCCTCTGTGAGCCTCTGATGCCACAAGTGATTCTGCAGCCAGGTCTGTGTGAGTATCAAAACTAGAGATGTATGAATCACCTAGGCACGTACAATCAAGTCATGTAAGAGCACTGAGGATAAAGCATATATGTGTGAGTAGCATAATAAAAAACCCAGTGAACTCTCTAAACAGGATATATATGGACACAATTTCAAAGTGTAACCCAAGCAAACACAAGTGAAAGAGTGCAGCTCTTGGCAACCATTGTGGGAAAAAGTACAAGCACTAACAATTGGTAAGCACCACAGTCTGTGGGACCCCCTGGGCACTGCAATAACGACATCTAAGGGAGAGGAAGATTAATAGATGACAGACACCACCAATGTGTTTATAATATCCCACAATCTCATTCCAAGGTCAAAAGTATGATCCTGTGGATAAAAGGTGACTGTTCCAGCAGATTTCCTCCCTTGGTGAGTTTCAGGAAAAAATATGGGTATAAGAAGATATTCAGGAGATGCAAGAAACATCAACAGGGTAGGGAGGATTCAGTCAAGGAGTTAAATTATTGTCTTTGAGTTTAATCAAACTGAAGAGTATCCCAAAGCTTGGAGAAATGGGGTTGGGCATAAACCCTCACAATGAGTTGTCCACACCATGAAGTAACTTTGTTTTGTTTGGGGCTGGGGGCCACATGAGGAGGTGCTCAGAATTCTAAGCTCATGGATCACTGCTGATAGGTTCCCAGGAATACTGGATTGGAACCCAGGTTGACCCTGTGTAAGGCAAGTGCCTTACCCACTGTGCTATCACTCTGGCCTCACTTGGGTTTTTATTTATTTATTTTATTTTATTTTCATTTTCATTTCTTTTAAAGACCAACTTTCAGCAGTCAAGAGTTGAGAACTGCTCCCATGATGCTTCATTAACAGCATGTTAGTGGAGCATGGATATGCCTACACATGGCTGTTCAAGTTCTAGAAATAAGCTTGGGAGCAAAGCTGTAAGAGGAGAGTGAAATATTCACCAGAGTCTCCATGAATTGATTAAGGAGCAAAGGTAATAAAGAACAAATATGACAATGGTAGTATTTGTCCCAACACTCTGCCAGATCAAATAAATGCCAGTCTCATGAGGTTGGGAGAGAAAGCAGTGTGAGTTCTAGAATTTTCTATGTCTTCTAGAGTTTAATGATTACTTCCATCCCAATGCCAGCCAATAAAAGAGAAGAAGTTCTGATTATTTGGGGTGCCAGGAATTTAAAGGTATTTTGCTTTTGTTTTGTTTGGGGGCCACACCCAGTGACGCTCAGGGATTACTCCTGGCAATGCATTCAGAAATCACTCCTGGAGTGGAAGACCATATGGGGCGCCTGGATATCAAACCATGATCCATCCTAGATCAGCCTCGTGCCAGGCAAATGCCCTACCACTGCACCACTGCTCCAGCCTCATGGAATTTAAAGCTATTTTAAGCTAAAATAAGAATAATTAGTATCAGGGTCCTGAGCAATAGAACAGCAAGTAGAGCATCTGCCTTGTAAGCAGCTGACCTGGGTTTGATCCCCGGCATCCTTTATGGTCCCCTGAACACAGAGCGATGTCTAGGCCCTGAGTACCACCAGATGTAGTCTCTCCAAAAAATATAAAGAATAATCAGTAGAAAAAAATCAGTATCTATAGAGACAAGGACCAGTAGTACCAGTCCATTGTAAGAATTTTGACAAAAAATTGTAGGGGAATGCAGTTAGGGCAGAGAAGAAACTGCTATGACAATGAGAATTGGAAATGATCGATGAACAAAAACTGGGTGCTGAAAGGAGATAAAGTGATATGCATGATACCCCTTCAGTAATATTGCAAATGACAGTGTCTAAAGGAGAGAGAGAGGGAGAAAGAGAGGGGGGGGAGAGAGAAGGGGCGGAATTCTGCCCCAGATAAAAGGTGGGAAGAAAACTGGAGATATTGGTGGTAGGAAATGTACACTGATGAAGGGTGTTATACACTGTATGACTGAAACTCAAACATGAACAATTTTTGTCTGTGAAAAAATAAACAAACAACTGTATTATGAACAACCTTGTAATCATGGTGGTTAAGTAAAGTAATAAAAAAAATGAAGAAGAATCAGTATCTTCACCATGTCTCACCTATAAGAAAAAAGCTGAATTTATTTTAATCCCAGTGATTGGTTGAGCCCACGCTGGTTGCCTGAGACACAATCATGCCTAATTTCTGGAAGAATCTGCTTCCAGTTTTCTTGGCCCGACTCACCAGACATCATCCATTTAGGCCTTTACAGAAGCTGCCTAGTCTTCAAGAACTAGGGCCTCTATTTTCTCAATCTATCCATCTCCCCGCAAGGTTGTTAGTAAACTCTGCTATGAATAAAACAGGGATGTCGAGACCAAGGCTCTAATATGTCAAAAGAAGACAGTTTCTTTGGGAATGTTTCTTCTATTTGAAAACAAGGTAAGAAAACAGCAATTTGGCTTTCTCTTCAAGCGTGGCTGGCAGGAGAATAGTAAAGTGGCCAGTTTACTTTTTAAGGTACTGACCTCTAGTGTCTGATAATAATAATTGCTCTCATAGAGGGACCATTTTCTAGGATCTTACAAAATGCAAGAATGAGAACACGGATAGGTAGTGGAGATGACGGGACTCTGTCCCCTTTTAATTTCTAGAGAGGATGCACAGAGATACCCAAGAACAAGAGCTTGTTGATGACATTAAAACAGAATTAGAGACAAGTCACACTTTCTCATTGGGCTGAGCTCTATTCATCACCTGGCACACTGTTTCTGAAAATACAATTTACCTACTAATGTTCTTAATTTGTTTTTATTGAAGCAACACTTAGTTATAAGACAGTCTATGTCTCTATGTTATAGGAGTATGTTGCTACTTGAGATCTTCGATCCAAGTGCCATTATTCCTCCCTCACAATTCATAGGACTTCATCACTTTTTCAGATCCTTATGCTCATCCTTGGCAGCCTCAATTCTGTGGTCAGAATTTAACAGAATATTTTTTGTTGTTGTTGTTGGTTGGCTGGTTGGTTGTTTTGGGTACCAAACTTGGTGATGCTCAGGGCTTACTTCTTTTTTTTTTTTTTTTTGGTTTTTGGGCCACACGCGGTGATGCTCAGGGGTTACTCCTGGCTATTCGATCAGAAGTTGCTCCTGGCAGGCACGGGGCACCATATGGGGAACCGAGGGATCGAACCGAGGTCCGTCCTAGGTTAGCGCAGGTAGGGCTTACTTCTGACTCTGCACTCAGGTGTCACTCCTGGTGATACTGAAGGAACCATATGGTTTGCCAGGGATTGAACCCAGGTCAACCGAGTGCAAGTTAAATGCCTTACCCACTGTGCTAATGCTTAAGTCCATCTAAGGATTTTCATTCATTGGATATTGTTCTTTTAACTTGTATTTTTATATTTTTCATAAAAGTGAGATCATCTGGGTCCGGGAAATAGCATGGAGGTAAGGCGTTTGCCTTTCATGCAAAAGGTCATTGGTTCGAATCCCAGTGCCCCATATGGTCCCCCGTGCCTGCCAGGAGCAATTTCTGAGCATGGAGCCAGGAGTAACCCCTGAGCACTGCCGGGTGTGACCCAAAAACCAAAAAAAAAAAAAAAAAGTGAGATCATCTGATATTTGCTATTCTCCTTCTCACTTAAATTTCATTTAGCATTATTCTCTTTAGTTCTACCAACTCAGTTCCAAAGACGAGATTTCAATTTTTCTAAGACTGAGTATTGTTTGTATTACATCATATGTATATGTATATTAATGCATACATATATATTTATCTTGATATATAGCAAATTCTTGTTTTCTATGTACATGTCATCATTTGCACTTGAGTTATTTCTAAATCTAGGCTGTTGTAAAGAACAGCATAAAGTTTATTTAAGAGTTCCTCTTTCAGGGGCCGGAGAGAGAGGTGGTGCTAGAGGTAAGGTGTCTGCCTTGCAAGCACTAGCCAAGGAAGGACTGCACTTCGATCCCCCAGCTTCCCATATGGTTCCCCAAGCCAGGGGCAATTTCTGAGCGCTTAGCCAGGAGAAACCCCTGAGCATCAAAGTGCTGTGGCCCCAAAAAACAAACAAAAAAAAGAGTTCCTCTTTCCTATATACTGCATAAACAAACCATACAACAATGAGAGCACTCAAGTTCCAAGTAACCCATGGTGATTCACCTCAAACTTGGTTGGAAAAAAATAGATAGAGATTTCAAATGCACTTTATGGACAACAGCAAGAGGATAAGGATTTTTGCTTATTCTTTGAAGCTCTAGTGTCCTTCAGTGTACTGGCTGTATAGGAAGCATTTATTAAATGGTAGGTAGGAAGGAAGGAAAGGGAAGGAAAGGAAAAAGGAAAGGAAAGGAAAAGAAAGGAAAGGAAGGAAAGGAAAGGAAAAAGGAAAGGAAGGAAGAAAGAAAGAAAGAAAGAAAGAAAGAAAGAAAGAAAGAAAGAAAGAAAGAAAGAAAGAAAGAAAGAAAGAAAGAAAGAAAGAAAGAAAGAAAGAAAGAAAGAAAGAAAGAAAGAAAGGAAGGAAGGAAGGAAGGAAGGAAGGAAGAAAGGAAGGAAGAAAGAAAGAAGGTGAATTGGCAGTCAGGAGAAGATAATATTTTTCAAACTCTCACAAATGTTTGAAACTCAGGGAGTTGAAACGTCACCTTCCTGGATGAATTTTTCCTTCTGACAAAGAGTATGGAACTCTACTGTGTTCCTGGAATTTTCCTGAGTACTGAGAATGCAGAAGGAAAAACAAAATGGTGTGCCTACTGTTTGCTGGTCCTAAACTCCAAGCAGATAACGAAGAAAGGGAATCTAGATGGACCCATCTTCTTGTAGTCATAAATCCATTAAGTAGGTGACCTTCCTAAAAATAGAGAACACAGACTGATAGGTAGGCCTGCATCAGTCACAAAATACCCCAGAGGAACTAGCTCTGTTCATAGAGAAAGGAAAAGATCTTTTACAGAAAGGTCTTCATACAAATCTGTATTCAGGGGACAAAACTACACCCTCGCCCCAACTCCAAGAATTGTTCCTAGAATTCATTTGCCTTTTGCTTTGCCAGTGTCCTCTGATACCCTCGCTCAAACTCCTAATGTTTTTCTTATTTATTATTCCTCTGCCTCAAGCCTGGCTATAAACTCTTTCTGTAATTACCCACAGCACAGATGAGACGTGATTGGAATGATTACATGATCATTTAAGGCCTCAGAGAAATGAGAGTAAAGTGAGAAGTTAGTCATATCTGGCAAGGAGAGAGGCTAGCACTTGGTTGGTTTTGTTTGTTTGTTTTGCTTTGAGGGGGCCACTTGCTCAGGACTTACTCCTGGCTCTGAGCTGAGTGATCACTCCTGACAGGCTAGGGGGACATATGGGATGCCAGAAATCAAACTCAGGTCAGCTGGTTGCAAAGCAAATTTACTACCCACTGTAACCCAATTGCGATGCCCTACAATCAATGTTAGGTTGTTCTGGCCTCCTATCCTGGCACTGGGAATCTATTAGTAACCCCTTATCCAGTTGGCCAGACCATGAAAATTGCTTCCCTGCCCAACCATGGCTAGGGAGCACATGGCAGTGTCTACTAATCCTACTGCCCTAGGAAACTGCTGGAGTTTATTAAAGCTGCCCCAAGCCCAACCATAGGAGACCCATGTACATAATGCGAATGCTTTTTGTACTAAAATCTAGCTCTCAGATAGTGAGATCACCAACAGCTTATCAACCTGAAATCTACTTACTAGACAATTCTTCCAAATCTGTCAAGCATTGTTCAAACTATCCATAGGGATTGAAATCAGAATCAAGTCCAACAAAGTTCTATTTTTGTCCTGGTCCAGCTAAGGATGTTAGAAACAAAACTTTTCAGCTTGGCAGGTATCATGAAGCAAACATAGGCAGTTCTGCCAACATAAAGACCCAGATCCCCAACCTACTCCCTTCCATCTCTCATCTCCCATGATTTCAAGAATTCTGCGAGGGAGAACAAAACATAGATGCCTCCACCAAGAATGGTTTCTGCAAACAGCAAAGACACGAAAATTCCTCACCCAGAATCAGTGAAGAGGTGATTGCAGGAACTAGTTGAGCTAACTGCTAGTGTTTTTCAAGCATCTTTAACACTGGTACATTTAATGGCAATGCAGTACCACAGGAACCCAGGAAACAATGGTTAGCAGAGGATTTAATGAAGCAGATGGTAACACCTTTTTTTTTTTATCTAGAGCTTTTGTCACTACTCCTTTGTCTAATGAAGCTCAAAACTCTCCACTGGATAAGATCTGGTCCCAGTAAAAGGCCATTTGAACAATTCTTCTTGATTTCACAAATTCCATACCAGGAGATAGATACCCACCTGTCTGAGAAGTGGGTTAAAACAGGATTTTCTGTGATATGACTGGCATTGCCTCTTTCAAGTGCCCCATGTTTGCTGACATCAATGAATAAATTTGCATGTAAACCTCCTGGGGATGAAGAAATTGAGACACTGACCCATTTCCGGTAGAATTTCAAGAGCATTCACTAATAAACATGAAAATTCTTCATTCTAGAAGAATGAAGCAGTCTACAGGATTGGCACCAGGGAATAGGATGCAGTGAGAGTCCAGGGACTTGTGGACTAGGCCCCGAAAAGAATGGTTTTAATCAGAATTCCCATGAAGTGTCCTTGTTACAATTAAGGGGTGAAGTTTCTCCAGATACTGCAACATGGCAGGTCCTTGAGGAATACCACATTGGTAGAACCAAGGTTTCTCAGGGGTTACTCCTGGCTCCATGCTCAGAAATTGCTCCTGGCAGGCACGGGGGACCATATGGGGCACCGGGATTCGAACCGATGGCCTTTTGCATGAAAGGCAAACACCTTACCTCCATGCTATCTCCCAGGCCCCTGAACTAAGGTTTCTCAAGTTCAGCACTATTGCTATTTTCTTTTAATTTTTTTCTTTTTGTGACACTCAGGGGTTACTCCTGGCAATGCACTCAGAAGTCGCTCCTGGCTTGGGGGACCATATGGGAAACCGGGGGATCGAACCACAGTCTGTCCTAGGCTAGCGCAGGCAAGGCAGGTAACTTACCTCCAGCACCACCGCCCAGCCCCCAGGGTCTGGCTATTTTCATGCAGAAAGAGATTCCTGGAAATTATTGATGTTTAGCCATGTTTCTTAGCTCTATCTTTTAAATTTTAATTGCACAGCAAGTTGTGCCAACCATAAATGTCCTCCAGTAGTGCCAATTATCCCCGGGAGGCCAAAAGCAACACCTGTTGAGAAGTCAAGAGCATAACTTGGAAACTCCTCTCAACTGAGGAATATGGTTTTGTGAATTTTGAAGTCACCACATAAATGAATGCTGCCCAGGGCAAACACCAGTTTTCTCTATCCTTTCTGCATTGGCATTTTGAATCAAGTAGGACTCTCAGGATTTTAGCTCCAGGTGAAAATGAAGTTGCATGAGACAGACAGTGCATTTCTTACTAAGCAAAATAGGCACGCTTTCAAGCAACTCATTAAAAATGCATTTATCATCCCTGTGATATTTGGGACTGATGCTACTAATGGAGGACCTACCAGTCGGATATACTTAGGGGAAAGTAGGTAGAGAGAGGAGAATGTCAAAACTACAAATGAACAACCTTCCCCAAACAAAAAATATGAGCATTCGCTTTCTGGTGTATACAGCAGTTTTCTCTGGTGGGAAAAAGCATCACCATTTCAAATTATGACTGAGTCTTTTTAAATGAAATGAATCTCATTGTGTTTTATTCTTGATAGCTCAGACAGTTCTCTAAGGCTGTGAGAAAGTTGTGAAATAATGCAAATGAGAAGAGAGTATGACAATTCAAAACAGGCTGAAAATGATAGCCCTGCAGGAAAAAATTAAATACTTTAATATATGAAGATAAAAATAGGTGCCCCCACTAGTATATATGAGGCGGTGATGCGTTTTTGGTATTTCTCCATTTGCTACATAAACAAGGTTGAAGTTTGTTCAAGTTTGGGGAGAGATGTATACAGTTCAGTAAATTGGGGGATAGAAGTTCAAGAGAGAATGTGCTTTTAAAAATGGAGATTCAAAGGTGATGCTTTTAAGATGAATCTTATTTTCCCGGTTTCCTTATTCTTTTTTACAGAGCATGAATCAGCTATTGCTAAAAGTGTTATGAAAATTCCAAGAACCAAGTAAGAAAAGCACATTTTTGGAAAGTTGAATTGTGTTCTAATTCCATGAACACGTCTAGGTTAAAAGGAAAAGGCCTGTTTTCATCATGTATTGACCCAATCAATGCTCCATTACAGTTTTCCTCCAAAATGGCTATAGATAGTGATTTCATTTCAGGATCTATAATGTTTCTGTGTTTTTGTTCCTGGTCCTACTCCCCTCAAAAGGCTCTATATCATGCTTTAATGTCATTACTCTTTAAAGCATTGAATGCATTTTTAGTAGACAGGTAAAATTATATGCAGAAAATTCATGTGTTTAAAAATAACAACTATATTTCTTTCACTCATGTATCGATTTATTCATTTTTTAAAGATGTTAGTACCAGAGCCAGAGCAATAACATGGCGAGTAAGGCATTTGCCTTGCATACGGCTGAACCTATGTTCAGTCCTTGGCATTTTACATGGTCTCCCAAACCTACCAGGAGTAATTTCTGAGTGCAAAGCCAGAAGTAAGCCCTGAGCTCCACAAAATATAGCCCACAAACCACACACAAGCACAAAAAAATGTTAGTACTATAGTACTAATTGCTATATAACAAACAATATTCAAGTACAGTGACTTAACACATTCATTTTGTAATGCACATGGATTATGTGAGTTGGGAATTTGAACAGTGTACTACTGGTAGTCTAATCTTCACTCCATGATACATGGGGCCTCAACTCAGAAACCAATGTGTCCCAGATTGGGAGGGAGAGTGACTCAATGTTTGTGTTTGGGAGTTGGAATCATTCAGAGGGTGGTTCTTGCACATGTCAGAGCCTTGGTTTGGGGAACTCTAACCATTCCCACTGAGAAACTGAGCTTGCACACATAGCTGGTCCATGTGGTTGGTTTCTTAATGGCACTATAATCTTAAAGCTACTACACTTTCTTAAGACCTTGAACACAGAAGTTCTAGCCAACATCATGGAAACCATATAGGTCATTATGGCTGTTCCAGAAAACAGTCAGTGAGTAGTCTAATCTCACTTCCACCATATTTATGATGTTCTAATACACCCATAAAAATACATTGGCTTATTTTATAGATATATTATATTCACTCCAATATAAGTATAGGAAAGACCAATCGACTTTAGATGAGAAAAGTGTCAAATAATTTGAAGATTTGTGTTTCAGATCACCACGAGGCATGAAAAGATTGAAGACAATTGTACTTGTTATTGTACATAATAAAGGTGAGAAAACTACAGATTTCTCTGAGTTTAAAATAGTGGGGAATATTTTGGAAACATTAGTAGTCAATTGTTTTAGGAAAGAAAAGAGAACT
>PVKC010021189.1:0-18263 GCA_004027635.1 Crocidura indochinensis | reverse complement strand
GAGCAAGGCGCATGGTTGGCGTCTTTTAAAAGTCTCTGGCTCCCAATCACCAGGCAGGTTTGGCCCCACGTGTGTTGGGCCGGTCCTTGCAGAGGGTGGGTCCCAGGGCAGTTGCAGTCTTACTTGTTTGTTGGCCACGTCAGGAGAGAAGAAAGAGAAAGGAGCAAGGCGCATGGTTGGCGTCTTTTAAATTTCAATTTTTATCTTGTATTTATTCATTTATTCATTTATCTTGTATTTATTCTTTTAAGTTTCAATTTTTATCTTGTATTTATTCATATATCCTTTAAATCAATAGGTAAAGAGAAAAGTTTCTTCTTTAATTTAAATTAAAAACAAAAATTCCCAATTTCCAGTTATAAACAAATTACAGAAAGTAATATATAGCCTAATGACTACAATTAATAATATTATACCATCTATTTAAAATTTGTTAAGAAAGTAGAGATTAAAAATCATCATCTTAAGAAAGAGTATAATGTTACAAGGAGGAACATCTACTAAATTTATTGTGTTGCGCATTTAATCATAGATTCAAATTTCATGTCATTGCTTTCCACATGAAACTCAAAAGTTTCATGTCAATTATACCTTAATACAAATTAAAATAAACAATAATACCAAATAATGTCTTTTTTTAACAGATATTTTATCTCCATTGAGTACTGAAATCTTAGGCAAATGGCAATTGGATTTAGAAAAGTGCTAACATTAGTGTGCTTTAGTTTACACAATTGAGTAAATTGTGCTACAGCTGTCACAGTAGCATAAGTGCTCTCAAATTGCAGTGGAAGTGTGATATGAGGTGGTAAATGCAACATGTAAGTAATTTTGTTCACAGAGTAACTAAAAATTTTGGAAAGCTGAGGATAAAAGAAAGAATTCTAATATGGGGAAGAAATTAGTATAGAATTAAGTTCTTCAAATAATAACTTTTCTAAGTACCTGAGATTAAACCCGGAGCCACAAACATACAAGGGCAAGTATTCTACTGCTGACTATATCCCTAACCATTTGCTTTTATAAATTTTTGAGTTGATAGATACTACCTTGCAATAAAAATTATACTTTCTCTTATTAATACAGACTTGACACAAAACAGATACTCATTGTACCTGTGATACATGAATTTGGATTTCAGCTGGCAGTCAATAAAAAGGCATCTGTACCTTCAGACACATATATTCAAATCTTTTTCCTGCTCTCCAAATGTGGAATTTTACTATTTGGTATAATTGTTATTGAGTACAATATCAATTATGTTTATTACTGGGTATAATTCAGGTGGTTATTAGGAGGGTTTGGAAATGTTCCCAATGTTTCTAGAGAAATTAATAGCAATAACATTCCCAGAATCTCCCACCTCCAACAACAGAAGCATAAGAATGGTCCACTTTTAGACAGGAGGGTTTTAGATAACTATATGCCCACATCATGAGCATACATATATATAGATATAGATATAGATATAGATATATATAGATATAGATATATATACACACACACCAGAAAATCCTTCTATAGAGTTATAGCTCTAGTCAATGGGTGACTCTAAATTGTTTGAACAGTATTCAAGACTTCCTTCGAATAATAGCAAACAGATATCAAAAGAAAGACAGTTGTGAAAGACTATATGGAAAGAATTTGAGAAATTGGTTTGAAGAACTGTGATAATTTTAAAATTAACCTCAACATATATTTATGGCTCAGGAACTCTCCTGGTATTCAGAACAAGGTACCAGGAACTCAATTGCATCCTAAAATGTTTAACAACTATTTGGTCAGATAAGCAGGAGATCTTCCTGGACATTTCCTTTTGAGGGTAGGTATCTATTTCAATATGAAGGAGTTTCTCTCTGACTTTAATACATCTCTGCAAGAGGATATTCATAAAATCTGGAAGATCTTCCTTTGGGTCAGGTGATCACCTATTATCCTAGCTTTAATCAAATTAGATTTTTTGCCATAATAGATGTCAGAAAAAAAGGAGGAGAAAAGTAGTCATGTCATACAAGAAGCAATTCAGGGAGGATTTCCTGGAGATAAATATTTGTAATGTAATTATAGATCTGTCATCAACACCACTATAATTTACTGTCAATCATCACCCTGATGATAGGATCTTATTTTCCAAGGTATAACTCCAGTTCTCTGCAATTATCTCCAGCATAATCTTCATGCTCAAAGACCCCAAATTTGAAATAAAAGTAAAAAAGTGAATATTTTTATACCAACACCCATAATAAGTATCATGCAAAGGTCTCTTAAACCATTCCTATGTGGATGTAGGTTAGTGAGAAATAATAAGGGAAATGGGATTTTATCCAAAGTCAGTCCTTTTCTAACAACAAGTAACTCAAATAAACATGTGGGAATAGAGATAATGTCAATTATCAAACACAAATATTCAAATGTTAAAGGTGGATTTAAACATTTTTTAGCAAAAATATGTAAGATTGAGTTTAAACCCCAAGTTCTTTGACTTTATCAACCCAATCTTTCCATGAATCTGTTTTTATTCTTTCTTTTTCTTTTCATTTGCATTGTTCTACTCATTATATATCACCTAAATTACTTAGTTTTGTTTTTTCTTAATTTTAGTTTTTGGGCCACTCCCAATGACGCTTAGGGGTTACTCCTGGCTATGTGCACAGAAATTGCTCCTGGCTAGGGGGATCATATGAGATGCCAGAGGTCAAACCTGAGGTTCATCCTGGGCAGCCACATGTAAGGCAAACACCCTACCACTGTGCTATCATTCCGGCCCCTATTTAGCAGTCTGATAAATAATCTGTATCAATTAATCATGTTTGCTGCTTTGGTCACTAGAATTGAAAGTCAAACTGCAATGTCATATATTTGCATAGGAACTGACTATGATGCTTTATTGTTCTCATTATCTCACTAACCCCATTCTCCTGTCTTTTTTAATGGGGTAAAAAAATTAAGATATAGTATCTATCTTAAATTTCCTATGACTTGAATGGTGAGACACTATCCATTGATGC
This sequence comes from Crocidura indochinensis, assembly GCA_004027635.1. Classification (NCBI taxonomy): domain Eukaryota; kingdom Metazoa; phylum Chordata; class Mammalia; order Eulipotyphla; family Soricidae; genus Crocidura; species Crocidura indochinensis. The sequence continues at coordinate 15,255 of PVKC010021189.1, read as the reverse complement.
TTTTATTTTCCACTTACTTTTTTCAGAATCCCAAGAAAAGGGTGCCAGTTTCTATCTCTTTAAAATAAAAAATGAATTGATATATAGCAAGAAATATCTGAGTTGGGTTATAAATAAGGAGGCAGTTTAAATTCTGTTAACAGAAAAACAACAGTAGCAAAGCAGAGAGATTATGAAAGGATCAACATGTCTGAGGAAGTGTAAACATTTAACTAAACTTTGAAACTGTCCTTTAAACTCTGGTGAGATGGGAGATTAGGTACAACTCAATTATCAAGGTCATATGGGAAAAGATTTTGCAAGCCATGCTAAAGGGTTTATAAGTTTATTGGATCAACTCAAAAGGTTTAAAAATTTTGTGGATATCTTAGAAAATTTACACTGACTATAGAAAGAGAGGATACATTTATTTAGGAAATAAAGGCAGCTAAATGATGCAAAAGCAGTGGGAATAGATATTTTTTTATTTATTTTAAATTAATACTAATTCCCTCCACCATCTTCAAGGAATTCCTTTTCTATGAATATTCTGGGATAATAGGATACACCCCTTCTGGTTTGGAATCTGTGAAAGGAAAAGAAATAATACTCTCTTGTAACCTATGGCACTCAGGGTGCAACCATTAATTTAAGCTCAGGCCTGGCATGTTTATACCTAGAAAGAGAATCTCAAATGAATGACCCACATAAAACAAAAGGGTTCTTAAGATAGATTCTCTACTAATGCAGAATCATCAAGCAGTGTTGTTGGGACTATCTCAGGGAATCTCTTCTTCTAGAGACAATGCTTTTGGAAGCTTCTTGTCCTTCGCTTAACTAGTTTCTGCTTTCTAACTTTGGCAGATCATTCTCTCAACAGACATTAATAGTCTAAATTATTTTTAATGACAAATATTACTTTCTGCCACTTTTACACAAACAAAAGATGAATGAGGATCCACTGAAAAGCAATGTCAATATAGAGCAAAGTGTGTATTTGAGGCAAAGGTTTAGAGCTTCACAGACCAGATTGTAAAGTTGTATGTATATATTTTATATGTCTCATCTCCTTATTACATCATTTTCAAAATTATATGCAGTTTTGTATGCTTTGGTTTTTTCAGCTCCATATATTTAGCATAATGATACATAAACATGGAATTGCACATAACTTATTGTTTTATTTGTACCATGCTCCATGCACATTCTATCAACATAAGCTCTAGCTACCCATGTCTGACTTCTGGTCATAAAAATGATGCTTGGTTCTCTAAGGTGAAGTAAGATGTGTATTGAGAATGAAGAGTCCTCTAGAAGGCTTCATTGAAGATAAGACATCAATTACATAAGAAAGGAATTATAGATTTGAGTTAGCTGCACAGCAACATGTATTCTGCAGAGCAATGAAGGGATGTTAAACAAGTAAACAGAACCAACCAAATATGATAGAGGAATGCTGTACCAGAAAATGCAAGATAACAGAGAAATTCAGGAACTTTTTTTTACTTGTTGAACTGAATGTTTTGCTTTTATTTTTCTCTATTATATCTCCCCGTTCACTGTATATTCATTTAATTAATCCTCATAGAGCTGAAAAGAAGGTTCTTTATTAATTTATTTTTTCTTTAGGTAAATGGTGGTTGAGGAGAAGATAGAAGAAGCTCTTATATTAAAAGACAAGGAGGTGAGTTTATAATCTAAGAGCACTTAGAAATTTAGATAAAACTTTTACAGACCTTTATAGTTGGACATAAAACAGAGAGATCACTAGTGGAAATGACTTAGCCTGTTCCTGACCTCATTAGGTAGGACATTAGCACAAAGGGCAGGTTATCAAATTTTGCTGACTTCCTACTTCATCTCATTTTCAACTTAATCATTTTCACTAATACCATGTTATATCAAAATAATCCTAAGTTGCTTATGTACATTTTTAGTAGAAGTTGCCAATAATTCTAGAATTTGATGTTACTATTTCCATTTTCTGCAGAATAAACTAATCCAAGTTTGAGTATATTTTTTCTTCAAATTTTATTATATTTTCATCTAAGTTAATGGCTTATTCAATTGTGCTATGAAGACTCAACTTATTAAACAGAGGAATAAAATATGATGCAAAACCAAAAACCAAATTTTTTCCACTTTTGTTTTATAAAAATCAAATCCATACTAGTTGAGAGGTGGGAGAATTAAACTTCTCATGTAAACTATTCAATATTATTCATTCACTATCTTTAGACAATATTACTAGCACAAACATCTTATTAGAGTTATCTGTTATAATTTGTTTTGTTTTGTTTTTGGGCAACATCCGTTGACGCTCAGAGGTTACTCCTGGATATGCACTCAGAAATCGCTCCTGGCTTGGGGGACCATATGGGATGCCGGGGGATTGAACCGTGACCCGTCGTAGGCTAGCACTTGCAAAGTAGATGCCTTACCTCTAGTGCCACCTCTCCAGCCCCATGGAATTATGTTATATTATAAACAGGTACTTATATAATAAACTTATATTTCTTAAAAATAAGAATTTAGTCATCTGAAATTGACCTATAATCTTCATTTCCTCATGCTATCAGATTGAATTTGGTTTGATATGTCATTATCTTACTCCAGGAAATGCTTCATATTTTTAGTAACCTGGCTATGAAAAATAAGAAAAAATGGAAATACCAGTTCATGAGAAGGAGGCCAAAAGTTAGAGAAAGACAGTCAGGAGTTCAAAGTTCTATGACTAAAACATTATTTAACACATTGCTGTTCTCAAATAGAATAAATACATTAGGCTACTTACTCATGAACACATAATAAATTGCTTTGGAATGCTTTATAAAGCACATCTTCAAAAGTAATGTACTCTGTAATGATGATCGAGCTCATCGCTATCAGTCATGTGGTGTGTTCGTGAAGGACATCCAAATTTTAATTAGCTTATGCTAAGAGGCTTTAGTACCAATTTAGGCAAAATGTGACACTTGGTAGAATTGTTTGGATGGCCACTAGGAATAATAATTCATAGAGCAAAATCATCAAGAGATTACTGTGTGTGTAAAAGAAATACTTTCGAAAAGAACACCGATTCTGATAGAAATTAGGAAACCATCTGGAAACAGGACAGGAGATAAATTGTTTGCAAATACAAAAGTTATAATTTGCTGTCACTTCAATGTAAGCAAATTAAATACATCATTTTCCATATGAAAGAAAATAAATACATGGTGCATTTACACATATGCACCAAGTATATGTACATACATAATATACATATTCATCATATAAAAGTGAGTGTATATACATATCATAGACACATTGTTCCAAGAGTTCTGGAAGAGTTTATTCTGTGGTATACACACATTTTTAGTAATCATAATGTTTAGACCAGAGGTTCACAAACTTACTTGGTATATTTTTCCTCTTTTCAGAAAATAATTTACTGAGAAATCCTCTGAAAAACTAACTTATTTAAAGTTAACAAATAGGAAGCACTCCCTAATTGCACCTCTGCTACTCTGTTTCCTAGACTTGAGCAGTACCTTCAGAGACATGATCTCTTCTGACCACTTAATGTGAGAAAATACTGCTTTAGATGGTTATAAGTTTTCCACTATAGTATCATCTACACATAGCATCTAGGTTTGGCATGGCTGGAGCAATAGTGGAGTAGGTAGGACACTTGTATTACATGTGGGTTTAAACACTGGCACTCTATATGGTTCTTTGTGAGTTGGCCAAAAGTGATCCCTGAGTACAGAGAGTACAGAGCTAGAAACAAATCCAAAACACAACAGGGTGTATACTAACACCTCCCTGCCCAAAATCCTAGGCTTAGGACATAGGGAAAAATTTAAATTAATTCATCAATGAATTACTAAAGCTCTGACTTTGGGCAAGTAAATACTGTGGAGTTTTGTGTAGGAAAAGCACTAGAATTTATATCATAATGATTTGAAAGATGTGTACATTAAAAAATAATTACCACAAGATGTCTAATTAACAGGAGACCCATTTGGTGAGTCTCATTTTTGGGGAATAATAAAAAAAAATGAGATGGTACAATGTCTATTTGAAATTAGGGTTTTATCTCTTAAGTGAGAATGAGAAAGAGAAACATATTAGTATACATAAAGGAGCACATAAATATCCAATTCATATTTATATTACTATGATACTAAATGCATTAAGTTTCTGAATTTAAGTTGCACCTATCAGTCAGATGGATAGAGAAGAATCTTATATTATTTGTGCTTTAGTTTATCAATCCCTAATGAGGGAATAACAATTGCATTTCTATATATTCTTGATGATTACACGAGATAAACCCAGTGTATTACTTCTGTAATGTAATTTAGTGTTTACAAAGATTTTTCTCAGATGTTGCTATTATTCTACACCTGCTTATATGTATTTTGTAACAGCAGAGAACAACCAAAATATTTATCAAAGGTTTTCTTTTGCCTGCATGAGGAGTTAAAATATGACCACTGAGATTGCATGCTGAGACAATCAAAACGAATATTTACTTAGGCTAGTAATGATCAATGTCTTCTGAGTAATATGGAAATTGAGTTCAACACTCAGAATAAAGCTGAGGCTCAGAAACTAAGCAAAACAGTATTACCTAATATACTCCCCCACGTAATTGCTTGTCTTCTGCTGCAATTTTCACAATACGGGGATCATTTATGTGCATTTATGCATTTTACTGTTGACTGCATGACTCTACAACACGACAGGGGAAAAGGAAGCTACTGTAATAAGAATTCATCAAACATCTACAATTGCTCCTTTTTTTAAAGCCTTAAAAAGAAAGTCTTAACACCAACCAGGTTTATGAGCTGTCAGAAAATGTTGAGGGACAAAGTCTGCAAACTGAAATTGGGGTTGAGTTCTGCTCCTGCCTCATCTACCAAGCATTCCTGGATCTTAAAAAAATATGAACCTAGGGACCAGAGCGATAGCATTGCAGTAGGGCCTTTGCCTTGCATTAAACTGACCCTGGACAGACCCGAATTCAACCCCTTGCATAACTGAGCCTGGCAGGAGCGATTTCTGAGCACAGAGGTAAGAGTATTTCCTGAGCACCACCAGGTATGACTCAAAAACTAAAAAAATAAATATGAAGCAAAGATTCAAGTAAGGGATTGAGTGGGAGGAAGGTTATTACTGACTGTCCTCCCTAGAAAATAGTGAGAATTCATATGCAGGCAAGTCATATTTTCTAGAGATTTTTTACACAACCCACCAGGGAATATAATTCTTAATGAGGTTCTAAAGCCTAAATATCCTGAAGATGATGAAGATGAACTGAAATGTTACATATCTAGATCACTGTTTAACTTATGTTCCCTTAGTTGTTAAGATGGGACCAGTTATATATCAGGGAATATATTGCTAAAAATCAGTTGATAGAAGCTAGAGATATGACTCAAGTTGTAAAGTACATATAAAGCACTGACTTTGATCCAGAGCACCCGCTGAGTGTGCAGTATGACAGGACTTGTGGGTAAGCATCAGGCTGACATGCAGAATAGCCTTAGATCCCAGAGCATTGTACTCTGGTGGCCTCTACAAAAAGTAACTAGATAAAGATTATGGTGTTTCTCCTGCCACTGACATATTGAATTGCATAATAACTTCAAGACTGCCCCACATTCAGTCCTACGTCACTTCAGGACAAAAATGAATCAAGATACAGGAAGAACTATCAAGGTTCTAAGTTATTGGGTTTTTGTATGTCAGAACTGTTTCAATATTTGGACCCCAATGAATAAGTTATGCATTGCAACAATGTAAGCTGCATTTCTCAAAGTGCTGCTAATGCTAATGACACACACACACACACACACATTCCACCACCACCACCATTAAAAACAACAGCAGTAGCAACAAAAATAAGCACCCCTGTAAATCAGACTGTTTGTCTTCTCATATATTATCTTTTTAGTGTAAGGCGATGCATTGCAACAATGTTTGCATAAATAGTTTTGGGTGCCAAGATCCATAGCATTGAGACATATTTTAAAAAATACTAGGACTTATGACTTGAAAATTTTGGCTAGTGACAACAAAGTTAACAGGCAGTATCCATGTAACTGTAATTTACAATGAAAGACTGTCATCTGGCAAAGAGAAAATATGGAAGATGCATCCTAAGACTGACCAAGTTTAATGCCTGGAGAGTTCCTAGTCTGTAGCACAGGAAAGTATAACTCAAGATTCTGAAGAATTTGAGTTGAGGAAATGGAACTGGAAGAGTGAAATTAGTAGAACAAGAGAAATAGATACTGTGCAGAGCATGGAGGAGAAGACGTTTTCATAGATAAAGTGATAACAATATTCAGGGTACCACTGTAGAATTCAGTAGGAGCCAATCAAACATATACATAGAATTGGGCTAAGAGACTGCAAGAGCACAGTGGGAAGGGCATTTGCCTTGCATACATCTAATCCAAGCTTGATTTCCAGCATCCCATATGGTCCCTGAACACTGTCAGAAATAATTCCTGAGTGCAGAGCCAGGAGTAACCTAGAGCAATCCCACATGTAGTCCCCAAGGAAACAAACAAAATATACATAAATTTTTTAACACAAACATAGCATTTGAAAAGACACGCATCTGCATGCGACCCATATATAACTGCAACACTTGTTATCAAGAGTCAAGTATCTGCTAAGAAACAAGAAACAACTTTTTGATAGGGAGGTCATGTCAGAATTACAGTGGAAGTTCCTTCTTATCACCCACAGAATACATATAAAAATGTATATGTGCCTACTAACTATATATCTTCAGTTTTTCTACCATTAGAATCTGTATGAGCAGCTGGACACAGATGATCCCACATGCCAGGATTCCTGGTCCTCTCCTACGGGTATGGCTAGAAATCTGGGCAGATAGCTGGCCAATGGCCCCTAGGGTTGACCGCTTAGTTCAGAGAGACCGAGATCCCCCCACACCAGACTGGCTTTCAAGGCCAGGTCTGGCATCTTAGCTCTGGGGGATGAGAAGGAGGCCAACTCCTCTCCCCTGCTTTTACATACTGGAGAGGGAGGATGCAGTTGGACCCAGACGATCCCAAATGCCAGGATTCCTGTCCTCGCCAGAGACTTGTATGTAGCCTGTTATCCTACCCAGAATAGCACCAGCAGCACAGTATGACACCATACGTTTTGTATGGGCACAGTAAAAAAGGGGAAACCATAGACACAGAAACAGGATCTTATCTTCTAGGGATAAGAACTCACTTTTTATAGCAGAAGGGTGCCTCCCATCCTGAACATGTGTCATGTGGATACAACCACTCTCCAGGAGATTGGACAGTATTTGTCCAATCCAAAACCCCAGATCCCCGACATAGAAATGATACAGCTCCGGGCAACACCAACAGTAACTAAGTTTCATTGAGAGATTTATAACACTACTCTGGCACCAACTTGTGCCAGTTTTGATATGACAACGAGGAAAGGAAAACTTGACCTTAGACCAGGCTATCCTATTATATCACCTAACAATAAATGGAAATCAGAAGAGATATTGTCCTTTGAACTGTGAAAAATAAGAGCAACAACAACAGAAAACTGACTTTGACAATAAGGAAAACCCTACCCTATAGCCCAGGACACATAAAAAACAACAACAACAAAATGTCTTATTGCAGAGATCCAACTTGGACAACAGAGACTGAGCAGAACCTTTGGATCCATAATATCCTAGGTGTCGGCTTAGGAACTGAACGAAAACAGAGAGCAAGTGTTACAGAAGACTGAACACAACAACAACGATGAATAGGAACCTCTAGAACTTAGAGACTCTGTCTTAGACCCTGACCTATAACCTGTGCAAATACCAAGATCACAGTGGCTTGATTTTTCTCACACACAACAGAGAGGAAACTTTCCTGGCATCACAAAAAAGCCTTCGGGATGGGGTAATGAGTATATCTGGAGCCAGGGGTTTATCCCATGATGGTATGCTTCAAGGATGGAGAAACCCTGAATCTCTTAGGCCACGGGAATTCCCTTCCTTCCCCAATGCTTACTGTGCCTATGCAAAAAAAAAAAAAAAAAGAAGTGGGGGGAACGTCAAACCCTACCACTCCAGCACCCATACTTTTTATTGTTTTGTTTTGATTTGTTAGTTTTTGACTTTATTTTCCTTCTCTTTTTTTCCTCCACTTTTCTCTTTTTTCCACTCTTATGGTTATTAGAGATTTATTTTTATTTTTATTTTCCGGGTCCATTATTTTCTTTTTTCTTCCATTTTTCTTTTCTCTTTTTTTCTCTCTTCTTTCTTTCTTTGGTAGTTGTCACCATATTTTTTTCTCCCTTTTTCTTATCGTTTTTTTTATCTCCAATGACAGTGGAATAGATGCTCAATCTACAACAAGCTGTAAAGTGGAGACCAGTTGCACTAGCATTCTGGGGGGTAGAGGAGGGAGATATGGGATGCATACTGGGAACAGGGGCGAAGGGAGGACAGAACTGCTGGTGGGAATGCCCTTCATTCACTGTCACTATGTACCATAAATAATGCAGTGAAAGATTTGTAATGTACTTTGGTCACAATAAAAATAAAAAAGGAGCTTAAAAAAAGAATATGTATAATATTCAAGCCTAGACATTTTCTCTCTCTAATTCATTACCACATAATTCATGCCATCTCTCCTTGCTTGTTGATGGTAAACTCCCACTCCAATTTGCGATCCAGCTTATAAGTACAATACAAGACCTATTTTCCTTGAGGGATCAATTCCACCATACACTTGTGGGTTTAGAATTGTTTACTGTGTTTCAATGAGAAATAAGTTATCAGCTAGAGTCTAAAGCTTCTCTATAGATATCTTTTTTTCTCATGAGTCTTACAGATTCTCTTGTATCTTACAGATACTAGAGCAGTATCCATTCTCACAACTACTCCAGCAGACTGCATACTACTAAATCACAATATAGGTCATTGCAGTGATTGCTGTTTTCATTTCATCCTAGTATTTCCTGAAGCCTAATATTTTTATAACTTTCACTCATTTATTTTCAGAACTACAAATTTTCATGAGTTTTGAAAAGTGCATAATATTACACCATTTTTATGCTATATGGAAAATATTCATTGAAGAAAAGTTTATCTACATTTTACATATTGAAAATCTTTGCTCTTTTACAATTTGACTCTTGGCAGCTAATTGTTCATATATTTTCTCTATGGTGTTGATATTTCTGGAATTACATAAAATGGAATCATTCAGAATCTAGCCTTTTTATATATGCCTTTACATCTCCTTTAGTGCTCTCTCTATATACATATATATACGCTTAGGTTCCCCTCTGTATACTCTCTGATTAATATCTATTTGCTTGAAAATTTCATAATAGTTTTCTTTGTCCTACTTTCCTTCTTCACATTACTTTTTCTCCTTCCATCCTTTCCTCCCTTCTTCCTCCTGTCTCTCCTTCCTCCTTTCCCTTATCCCTTTTCCTTCCTTGTTTGCTTCCCTCTTGAGCTATACAAACCATTATTCAATATCATAATAAATATAGAGTATTCACAGTATCTTATGCAACTTTTGGTATTGTTAATCTCCTGTGGAATTAGCTTGTTTCACAAAAGGATTAAATTTGTAGGCATTAGTTCTAAGTATTGTTTGTTTATTACCTTTTTTAAAACCTTGAAATCAATAGAGATGATCCCTTTCTTATTTCTGAATGTAGTTATTTTAGCCAAGGTCACAATACAGAACTATGATAGAAACCATAGGAAGATAAATAATAAAACCTAAAGTTGAACTAGAGATTTCCAAAACTTATATTTCTGCCATATTATATTATACTTCTATTTTGAGAATATTTTTAAATTTTTCTGTTTATTGATATTGTTATATTAAAACAATATAGTCCTGATTTAAATGTCTCAGTTATTTAAAAACTATATCTGATAATTAAAATATATTAGATTATAAAATTAGGCAACAGAGAAAATTTTAAGGTAAATTTATATAAAAATGACTGCTTCCCCATAATTTCCCAGTAAATTACCAATCAATAATGACCTATTTTATTAATTTGGGGAGCTACTGAATTAATAAAATTAGTTATACTTTATACTAATATGTTATTTTGTTTGTTTTTTGCTTTTTGGTTGGGCCACACCCAGTTACTTCTGGCGATGCACTCAGAAATCTCCCCTTGCTTGGGGGGACATATGGAATGCCAGGGATTGAACCGAGCTCTGACTTATGTTAGAGTGTGCAAGGCAAATGCCCTACAGTCTGTCATCACTATGGTCCCATGTATATAAATATGTTTTAACTTATTTTTAACTGAGATTGATAATACTTTACTTATCAATATTAATATAATAAATCAATTTTGAAAAAAATTTATCTTTCTATAAAAGGAAATGTTCCATATTCATATCAATTCCAGTATAGATTTGTCAAAGGAATAATTGTCATATCATATTGGCTAAACAAAATACAGAATTTATGTTAGACATAGTATATATTAAAGCTCAATGTGAACATTTACATTTTAATAAAAACTATATGCTTTTTGAGACTCGGGATTTTAAGACTAAAAAATACAATTATAGTAGTTTCCATGTGAAATGAAAGTTGTAATAATGGCATATGATTATGATTATGTATATTAAATACTTTATTAGTGACTTTCAGAGTGGCTACCTTATTGGTTAATATAATCATATGTGTCCATTCATTCATTCTCAGTACTTATCAAATAGACAATGGACCTAGCACATTTCCAGGCATAGGGAAATAGTAGTAAAAATGTAAGTAAATATATCAGTAAGTAAAAAAATGCTAATTCATTTTCAAAGTCAAACAAATGTTAATGGGCATACGTTTAATATATAGTGTAATATTTAGTCTAAGAAGGAAATCAAAACATGACAAGGGAAAATTAAGAATACATTTGATGGTAAGGACAGATAAAATGCAAGGTAGTAGATTTAATTTTCTGGTAAATATGTAAAAATTGTGTTTTACTTAATATTGCCTCTGCAGTGCTAGAGCATATGTATATTAATACTTTATTCATTTTTCTCCTAAAATTAAAACTTAACTGTGCATCTTTCTCTTATTTTCTAAATTTGGAAATTCTGCTAGGAACAGAATTTTTAAATAAAATTATAAGAACAACCCTCACGACAAGGTGACATCTAGATGAATAATTAAAAGAAATGAGGGAGTTTTATCTGCCAATCAGGAAAGAGAATTCGGAAAAGAAGCAAGAACAAGTGCCAAAGACCTGTGTTGAGACTGCTGTTTTCAAACATGGTGGTCAATGCCAACACACTTTGAGCCATGAGAGTAACTGCAGCATGTGAAGGGTTGCATAAAAGAGAGTATATGAAGCAATATAGCATTTTAGATTGAAGGAAGGATTAACTCTTACATTCTGAATGAGAAAACAGTCTTTGAAAGATTTTAGAAAGATTTAGCAAAATACTTTTAATGATCTAATAGAATTCTTGGACTGTCTTTTTCAGTATACACTATTAAATAGGAGAACAGAAGAAATAGATAAAAAAGGAATAAAACTCTCTGTAAGTAGGAAGAGTTGATGATGACTTCAACCAGATTGGGTGATCACAAGACAAGAACAAATGATTAAAAACTGCATATAGCTTGAAGACAAAAATGACTTTATTTTTAGTACAATGAATATTGAAAGCAAGAGAGCAATGGCAATAGAAAATGACTCTGGCATTTTAGTACAGAACAAATAAATTTACAACATCCTTACCATTCATTATATTTAGTTGACATAGAGTACAGCACATTATTAGGCAGAGGAAATTATGCAATGAATTTATCTCTTTATATGTTTTCATTGAGAAATCAATATATTTTTCCTTCATGAAGAAGTAAGCAAGAGGGCCAGAGCTGTGGCATAGTGGTAGGGCATTTGCCTTGCACAAGGCTGACCTAGGATAGACCATGGTTCAATCCCTCAGTGTTCCATATGGACCCCCAAGCCAGGAACAATTTCTCTGCACAGAGGCAGGTATAACCCCTGAGAGTCACTGGTTGTGGCCCCAAAACTGAAATTAGAAAAAAATAAGTAACCAAAGAAACAAGACTTGACTTGGAAATAATGAGTAAAATCTTCTGAAGTTGCTTCCACAAGTCATTTTATGGAGCAAAAATTCTGTGCTCACATAAATAATCAAATTCACTACTATAATCAGTGGTATATTAAAGGAAAAATGAGTCAAATTCAAATACTTTCATTTAATTAACTCTTAATTAGATTTGGTTCACTTTGAAATGTTTTTGTTACATGTGAACAATGTTGCCATCAAAAATATATATAATCATAGAGCCATGTTTCCCAGCGCACTCCATCTCCCATCCCAAACTTGTAATTTCTTGTGTGCATATATGTTTGGCAGAACTTCTTTTCTCATAAAATCTGGACAAGACATTAAAAGACACCGAAAGCAGTAGAAGTTATGTACTAAAAGGTTCATCAAAAATATACTAGAGGTCGGAGCAATGGTGTAAGAGGTAAGGCATCTTTCTTGTGCTCACTAGCCTAGGATGAGACACAGTTCAATCTCCCAGCGTCCCATATGGTCCCCCCAAGCCAGGAGTGATATCAGAGTGCATAGCCAGGAGTAACCCCTGAGTGTCACTGAGTGTGGCCCAAAAAACAAATAAACAACAACAAAACAATATACTAAAATTGTTATGGAAATAGCCCAGTGGTTGCCATGTCTAGGAAGACAACCCTTAATTCTGGCTCAATTATGCCATTTATACCCCAGTCAGGAAAAAACAAAATTCTATCAAGTGAGAATAAAGTGAAGGAGAAGAACTACAGGCAGTGTAGTAAGATTTCTAAAGGAAATTAATGGTTGACTAACTAAAAAAGGGGATACTACTATGGATTCACAGCAATACTTTGATTTATTCTCTCTCAGTATTGCTGTGCATCCATCAATGACTTAAAACTTCTCTTTAAGAAAGCCCAATATTAAAAGCTAAATTATGTGTCGATTAAACTTTGAAATGTGAGAAAGTGTGTGCATGTGCCCACACTCATGTGTTTTGTGTGTGTGTGTGTGTGTGTGTGTGTGTGTGTGTGTGTGTGTGTGTGTGTGTGTGTGTAAGGCTCTAAGATCTCTCAGGTTCTAAGTTCATAGTGATATCTGGGGACCAAATTTGGTGCTGGGGATTGAACCCAGATCAAGTCAGCAAGCTCTGGCACACTGTATATTACTTTAGCTCCTATGGTTGTTAATTTTAGACATTTCTTTATAGCTGACCAGAAAAAGTAGGAACTAACCATTATTTTTACAATAGACTTATTAACATAAAAGAGAAAGAAATGTGTGTGCTATGGCTAAGGTTTTTGGTTACTTTAGGGTTTTAATTTGTTTGTTTTTCCTTTGGGGCATAGCTAGGGATGCTTGGAGTTACTTCTGGTTCTGAGCTAAGGAAACACTCCTGGTGGGGCTCAGGGGACCATACAGGATGCTGAAGCTCAAACATGAATTGGCTATGTGTAAGTTGTGTTCCCAACCCGAAATACTATTGCTCCTGCCCATTTTCTGGTTCTATTGAACCCTGCCTGCCCTGGGCCATAGAAAACCTTTTGCTCCAGGACTTAATTAAAAAAAAAACTCATATAATCTATCATTCAAATGACAACCATGAACACACAACTCAATAAACCATTAAAACTAAGCAAATCCTATTAATACTAATATAATATGAGATTTAACTTCCTTATATATGTAGTTGTCTACACCCTTTTGTTAAGTAGCAAGATGTTACAGGAGACAAATCTTCACCCATATAACTCTTGATAATTTAAGGAGTTACTCTGTATAGGGAAAGAATATGTTTCAGACTGATAGATTGGGGGAGTGCAGAAAGAGCTATAGTAATGAATTTGTGGTAAATAATAAAAATCTAGGAGGCCTAAAGTAGCCTTAAAGCATCAAGAACACATTTATTTAAGGGGCTGGAGAGATAGCATGGAGATAGGGTGTTTGCCTTGCATGCAGAAGGACAGTGGTTCGAATCCCAGCATCCCATATGGTCCCCCAAGCCTGCCAGGAGCAATTTCTGAGCATAAAGTCAGGAGTAACCCCTGAGTGCTGCCGGGTGTGACCCAAAAACAAACAAACAAATAAATAAATAAAACACACTTCTTTAAGAAGCACATTATGAACACTTTGGACTGGAGAAAATAAAGTACTACCCTTTTCAGTAACCTAGGCATTATTTAGAGAAGGTAGAATCCCTAGAAAAGAAGTTATAGAAGAATCTAAAAGTCTGTAAAAATAAGTGAGACTCTAAAGATCAAATCATGATAAGAATATGAAAGGACCATGAAGTATCTAGGGCTGACTCTAAAACAACACCCAGATTAACTTTTATGTATGCAGAAGGCTTTAGTTAAAGACACTTTATTTTTTATGTGTGTGGTAAATTGGGCTCTGCATTTTATTTTTCTTTATATATTTTTTATTTTTATATATATTTTTTTGGTTTTTGGTCCACATCTGGTGATGCTCAGGGGTTACTCCTGGCTATGTGCTCAGGAATTGCTCCTGATAAGGGGACCATATGGGACTTTGGGAATTGAACCTTGGGTCAGCCACGTGTAAGGCAAATGCTCTACCACTGTGCTCTTAGACCCCTATATATTTTTTTTATTTTTATTGTGGTCAAACTGAATTACATGTCATTCACAGTAATATTTAAGGCACATAGTGAGGCCCCTATATTTTTATTTTTAATTTTATTGAAACTCCCTCAATAAGACAATTAAGAGAAATTATATATAATATATAACACTATATATAATATAATTAATATAACAATATACATTATATATAAAAATGTATAGTATTCCCTCAAAAGTCTGTCTTTTTTTCCATTCTGGAGATCCCATGAACTCTCAAACATGTATCTCTCTCTTCATCTCAAGTTTTAAAATTTTTTTAATAAAAATTATTTAGTTTTACTGGAAAAATAAATAAAATAAAATAATACATAAAATAAAATTTAGGATATTTTTGGTTGTTGTTTGGTTGTTATTTTAAAGGTTATTTTTTTAAATAGAAGTCAAAGTATTTAGTGACTTTTTCCCCCATTTCTTTTTTTACAAATAATATCTTTCATGATGCCTAGTTACTGGGACTCTCTCTTTTTTGTTTGTATTCGCTGGTATTCTCTTCAGGAATTTTCTTTAGTGTGAGAAGGAAGGAAGGAAGGAAGAAAGGAAGGAAGGAAGGAAGGAAGGAAG
>PVKC010021188.1:0-18263 GCA_004027635.1 Crocidura indochinensis | reverse complement strand
TTTTGTAAAAGTTTAGTGTGTTTGTGAAGCCTATCTGCCTTAAATCAGATCCTTCCATTTTCTTTTAAGGTTGGCTTTGAGTCTGTAAAGTTCCTAAGCTCTTGTTTTTCTGTAAAGCAATGTATCTTTTCCTCAAACCTGAATGTAAATCTGGCTGGGTGAACTATTCTTAGTGAGGCATTCATTTCATTGATTTTTTCCACTATATCCCACAGCTGCCTTTAGGCCTGGAAGGTTGCTTTTGATAAAGCTGTTATAAGACTTAAGGATGCTTTTTTATATGTAATATTCTTTTATGATCTTGTTGCTTTCATTATTCTATCTTTATCTGAGATTTTCACCATTATGACTAGGATTGTCTTTGGTGCTTTTATTTGGGTCTCTTTAGCTGCTACTCTTTGGGCATCCAGGATATCAGAGCAAGCACCCCTCAGTTCTAGGAACTTTTCAGCAATGATATCTTTGGTTGTTGCTTCTCCATTGGGATTTTCTTCTTTCCTCTCTGGAATCCCAATGATTCATATGTTATTCCTATTGAATTTATCCCAAAGTCTATTTTTGTCTGCTTGCTTATTTTGAGGATTATTTCCATTTTCTGGTCATTTGTTTTAAGGCTCATTCTAATTTCTTTTGTTATCTGGATGTATTATGCAACTCATATTCCATTTTGCTGATTCTGTTACTCTGATGGTGAGGCTTTTCGATGAGTTCTTCATTTCACCTACCAAGGTTTTCAAACCTATCAGTTGGACGTTTTCTCATTTCTACTCTCATATCCTCTTGAGTCTTGTTTACCATTCATTCTGTTTGTTCCATGGTTTCTTTGAGTTCTTTGAACATCCTCCTTTTCCTCTTGAAGGTTCTTATCGGAGAGGTTATATAGGTGGCTGATGTTGGTTGAGTCCTCGAGATTTCCATCTTCATTCACTATTTGTCCCATTGTGACCTTTACAGAGTATGGTGATATTTTTTTATATGTTGTGGTGGGTTCTTTGGCTAGGAGCAATATGAGGCTGTGAAAAAAATAGGCTTCACTGTCCTGTTGTCATTCTGACAGCTAAGCTGCTGTGGACCACTCCTGTTAGACTTAGCCTTAGCTTGCTCTCTCAATGTTAATGTCTGTGTCCCTTGGGCAGATGCAACTGGGCCACATTACAGTTCACAGTCCTGCTGCTCAGAATCCATTGAGCCTTAAGAGTAAGGGTGACACTGACACTCTCAGACAGTCTCCTACAAGGGCAGCTCTGTATCCTGGCCACACCACACTTTTAGCAATCTAGTAGCACTGCTACTGGCTGGTATGGTTAATCAGCGCCCTCCTGGCTTCTACTCCCTCCCTCTGTGCTAAAGTCCAGAGCTAATGCCCTATGCCAATGTTCCAAGCTCAGCCAGTCACTCTGCTGTATCCATGAGCATGTTGCACAATTCACAGGACAGTTAAGGCAACACTCACTCTGTCTGTGGTGACAGTCGCTCCTTTCAGCTCAGCTTCTATTCTTTAAGATAGCTTAGCTTCCATTATTTTTTTCCCAGAAATCTCCCTCAATGCTTGATATTCCTCCTATCAATCTGCCTTTGCCTTTTCTCCAAGTGTCTGGTATCATTGCTGGGCTCACGGATGTGGGGAATTTCACACTTAAGTAACTCGGGGATGAGTTACTCTACACATCTTCAGGCTCCTCTGTATCGCTGCCCTACTGCTGCTGCTGGCTTTCTGCCATTTTTCTCAATTTCCAAAAATTTTGCTTTTAGTTTTTATAGTCCCAGTTACTATTTAGAGGTAACAAGCAATATAAAATAAATTATTTTGTGCCTGCTCAGGGGACAAGCTTGGGTGAGAAATTAGGAAAATGAAGAATGGTGTAGGGAAGGTCAAACTCGTAGTGGAACTGCTGTTGAAACACTGAATGCTTGCAACAACTATATTATGAACAACTTTGTAAACTACAACGTTTAAATTTAAAAATGTTAGAGAAAATATGATTGTGAAGACGGAGGAAAATATATGACAGTAGTTATTTTAGATGATGATTTACTTCCAGATCATAAATCTGAAGTTGGGTTCCCTATATTTGACACTTGGTTTTCATCATCATGCCAAACCCAAGAATTTGTTATAGAGTTACAGCAAAGGTGGAGAAAACTCCTTCTACCAATCCATTCCAATGATATTTGTTGATATTTTCTGGGCCCAATTGCTCACCTATGTGTCTCTCTTTAGCTTGTGGCCCAGGTCCTGGAGCATAAAGATATTGGCTTTGTGATGGTGGATGCCAAGAAGGAAGCCAAGCTTGCCAAGAAATTGGGTGAGTGTGAATTTTTGAGATATAGCATGACACAAATGCATTTTGAGAAAAATAATTTCATATATTTTTGCATCTTAGTTGCATTATTTTAATATGTGCATATTATATAAAATGATTCTAATGACCTCTGTCCAGGGTTGAGGAAGAGTTTCATACAAATGAATATCAGTTTCACTATTTTATATTAATTAGTGATTGCAATTTGATTGCAATTATCAAGTATATTTGTCTCAGTACAAAGAAAACTGTTTCTTTCTCAAGAAACTAGTCCTAAAAAATTAAACCTTTCTTTTCAGATATCAAGCTTAAAAGGTCCTCTCTGTCATATTGATCTTTGAGGGGGAACAAATATTTCTTCCTTGTACCTATCACTGCATTGCCTTTGATTATATAAGTCCATTACTAACACTAAATATAGATACAATTAAATATAGTGATGTTGGCATTCTAAAGGTTTTTATTAAATTTAAGTCCAACTTAGCATAAACATCAAGGAGGAAAGAAGATTTAGAAAAGATATATTCAATTACACAGGGCAGTGAATAGTCTCTTATATTAATAAGCCATGCTTAAATGCGCATGCATTTAAGGTTATTGGACCTCTAAACTGAAGTAGATAGACTGTAAGTAACACCTCAGATTTTTCTAACACCCACACACATTCTGCCTTTACAGCCCATTCTGCCCATTCTGCCTTTTCAGCATGACCGGTGAAGGATAGCTACTGAGAAATAGCAGGAAGTTATAAACAAGACCTTTTATGAAAGGTTAATTGGATTTGGAGTAGTAAGCACAGGGAGGGAAAAAAAGATTAGAGGTGGTTGCACAAATATCTTCATATACATGAAATTTCATTGTCCTAGGAAATTACAAATAGCTACATTTTTTTTCAGGATGACCAATTTTTTTGTTTAGTTTTAGCTCATTTGAGTGTTTCCTTTTAAATTTAAATGATAGCAGACAATACTTAGGTTAGCTACATAGAAGAATTCACAGCTAAAAATGATAATAAATTGTTGAAAATACTTAGAGAAGTCCTTTTTAAAAAAATCATGTCAATTATGTCCCTTCAGTAGAAAAGTAAAGTTTATTCAACTGTTCCCTAGTCAAAAGCACTTAAAAGGCTTTCTCTTTCCTACATTTAGAAATTATCTAGCTTTCTTCTTTCCCATGGTTTGTTTTATATAATGGTTTATCTCATTTATTTTTGGGTATAAGCAATGCTTATGGTGTCCAGAAATATTCCTCCAAAAAACACTCAACTACCAGAGCTGATCAATTTAATGTTCAGTCTAGCAGTGCTGACCATCACTTGTGCTTAGGGGGGAGCCAAGGGACACTGAGAATAAAACTCAGGCCTTGAGAATGCCTTGTATGCACCCTGACCCCACAGCTATCTCCCTGGTCCTCTTGATCTTAAAGGGAGGATTTGCAGTAAATTTAAGTCTTGTGCCCTAGCACCTGGAATTTTAGAGCAAGAACAAGTTAAGCACATGTTCATAAGAATGTGCCCATATATGTTCTTTGTGCAGAGGATGGGAGGGTTTATATAACTTCAAATAAACCTTTTCCCAAACTCAGCCTGAAGATATTGGGCAGTTCTTTCTGACAGTGATCTTGGAGTTTACACAACACTTATATCATGAGAACCTGCTGTTGAACGTCCACTCTTTCTTACAAACACAAGTTTGGGACCCATTAAACTGTACTTGAACTACTGCAACAGCTTCCTAACTGGCTTCATTCAGAGCCAAATCCAAGACTGGTTGGCTGCTATGTTCCAGCATTCATTGTGACCAAGTATTGCTACCTTTCACATTGCTTCTTTAGTCTGACAATCAAAACTCTGTGCCCAGTGCATCTCTGTCGTGTCCTGGAATATCTGGCAATGGGACAGTTCCCCCTTAATACCGGAGAGTCTTCAGAAGAGCCTATTTGGACAATGTATTCTACAACATCCAGAGAGTTTGAAAACAATCAATCTACAGAATTAGGGATGCCAGGCAGTTGGACTAAATACAAGCCTCTAGCTATTTCATGTTTCTGGGAGGGTGGGAGTGCGATATAGTTTTCCAAGAGACATTTGTTAAAGTCTCATTTGCAGTATTACACCAAGAGTGATGGAGGGTAGAAAGATGATGCAAAACATGCCTTTGTAGCATTCGCCAGCTGTCTGGAAAAACACTCAGGGTTCATCTACGTAGTGGGAGCCAATTGTCCTTCTGTCACAAATATTTAAGGAGTACCTAATGTGTCCAGGTGCCATAGATAGCACTAGAGGCACTAGATGGCAGAAATCCTACCCATAGAGGGTGAGCTGGTGCAGCAAGAGAAGTCGCAGTAGCATTTTGAGACAAATGGTTTCTAAGTTGAAACCTGGGGCTGACCAAGATGTGCTGGTTGAAATCATTGCTGCTCATGAAATTTTCCTATACATGGATGTACGTGGAATCTATTATGCTGAGTGAAATAAGTCAGAGAGAGAGAATGATCTCACTCATCTATGGGTTTTAAGAAAAATAAAAGACATTCTTGCAATAATAGTTTTCAGACACAAAAGAGAGAAGGGCTGGAAGTTACAGCTCACCTCATGAAGCTCACCACAAACAGGGATGAGTTTAGTTAGAGAAATAACTATATTTTGAACTATCCTAATAATGAGAACGTATGAGGATTATAGAAAGCCTGTCGAGAGTACAGGCAGGGGCTGGGTGGGGAGGAGGGAGATTTGGGACATTGGTGATGGGAATGTTGCACTGGTGATGGGTGGTGTTCTTTACATGACTGAAACCCAAACACAATTACATATGTAATCAAGGTGTTTAAATAAATATATATATATATATAAAGAAATCATTGCTTGTTTGTTGAACCAACAAAAAATGTATGTAAAGACTCCTGCTCTGTATCTTTTCATTTGCAAAAGAATTGCATGGGAGAGTTGGCCTCAGAGGAGCTCAGGTGTAAGTAATTGAAAATATCATAGATTGGATTTATTGTAGAAACGAATACTACATTGATAACTATCAGGCACATAGAAAGAATTATATCTTGCAAAGCTAACATATATTATGATAAGTCAACAGGGTTTTTTTGGGAAACTGAAACTGTGTTGAAATAATAAATAGGTTGTGATTTTTATTAGGTTAAAATCCATGTAAAATGGTTGTGCCTTGACTTTTTCCACTTGGGAACCTTTCCAAGAGTACAGTTTCTAGGAATTACATCCTAAAGTTACAGTGCTAGTTATAATAATGCAAACTTCAAAGTCTGATTGGAAATCCCAAGTCAAATGTCACTAAACAGGGTGGTTATTCCTCCATCAAGATGACTTCATCCAGAACTCTTTGTTTCTCCAGGTTTTGATGAAGAAGGAAGTCTGTATGTTCTAAAGGGTGATCGTACAATTGAATTTGATGGCGAGTTTGCAGCTGATGTCTTGGTAGAGTTTCTTTTGGATGTAAGTATCTATGAACAGATGACACTCCACAGAGCTCTTGGAGTTCAAATATAGAGAGAAAACAAACCCCAAAGTTAGAGAGAGCAGAGAAATGAAGTAACTTGACTGCTTTAAGACTGATTTTGAAAAGGTTTTTTTTTTTAAATAAGGGGGGGTGCATCTACATCATATTTTTACTTCCTTTAACTAGAAAATTGGCCCTTAGATCACTTTGGAAACATATTAGAGCCCTGTAGTAGCAATCATTCTCAAGTTTACACCAATATGCCTTAAAATTCCCATTGTTTTTATGGTCAGAGCAATAGTACAACAGATAAATCCCCTGCCTCACACATGACTGACCTGAGTTCTATACTCAGCACCTGATATGGTTCCCTGAGCCAGTCAGGAGTGATCCCAGAACACAGAGTCAAGAGTAAGCCTTGAGCACAGCCAGGCGTGGCCCCCAAACAACAAAGAAACAAAATCCTGGAACCTTGTGATAGCACAATGGGTAGGGTGTTTGCCTTGCATGAGGCTAACCCAGGCTTGATCTCCAGCTTTCCATATGGTGCCCTGAGGCCTTCAAGAGTAATTATTAGGGACCGGCCCTGTGGTGCTAGAGATAAGGTATCTTCCTTGTCAGCGGTTTGATCCCCTAGTGTCCCATATGGTCCCCCAAGCCAGGAGTGACTTCTGAGCGCATAGCCAGGAGTAACTCCTGAACGTCACTGGATGTGCCCCCCCCAAAAAAAAAAAGAGTAATTCTTAGTGCAGAGCCAGGAGTAACCCCTGAGCATGGCTAGTTGTGGTTCAAAAACAAACAAAGAACCCTAATCCCTTGGTTTTATTCCTATCCTACTGAAAAGGAGCTACAGAGTGTTGGAGAGAAATGAGCGATTCCCTAAAAATTAAGAAGGGAGAGAGATCTTTTTCAGATAAGAATAAAGAGAGGGCAAGATAAATGAGTCCACTATCCCTTGGAGAATCATACTCTCAGACTCATATGTTCAGGCAAAGAAATGAACAGACACTACAACAATTTAAAATGACAGCTGTGTTTCTAACACAGATTCCTGAATAGATTAAAAAAATAAAAAGAATACCAATTACAAACATGCTTATAATCACGGTGTTTAAATAAAGATTTATATTAAAAATAAATAAAATAAAATAAAAAGCAGGGGCCTGAGTAGTGGTGCAAACAGTAAGGTGTCTGCCTTACCAGTGCTATCTTAGGATGGACTGCAGTTCGATCCCCTAGCATTCCATATGGTTCCCCAAGCCAGCAGCAATTTCTGAATGCATAGCCAGGAGTAACCTCTGAGTTTCTCCAGGTCTGGTCCTCACACCAATAATTAAATAAATATTGCTATTTTGCTATTTGCTAACATGACCACATAGATTCTAAATCTGGGAGAGTCAGGAAGTCACCTCCCATAAAAAGTGCCTATGAACACTTGATCCTTATGACCTGTTCAGACCTGCACCCTAAAATGGGTGAGAATTACTTGTCAGACCAGCAGGTGATGCTCAGCTTCAACAGTTTACACAGAGACTTTCATTTCAGTAAGGAAACAAAATCAGACTCAATGTTAAGCAGTAAGTGATATGGCCATATGGAAATGGGAAACCAGCGTAAGAACAGACTTTATTAAATCCATGATCTAGCTTCCATTTTTCCTCCATTTTGACTGACTTTATCTTCGAGTGGCTCTGTCTCCTAAATTAATTATAAGACAACTATCAACAAGAGTTGATACCATACGTTTCCTTATCTAGTACAAGGAGTGGTGGGAAATAACTGGTTTTTCAATATGCTCTTTGAAGGAGAGACTTTTCCCAAAGCCTTTAGTAAATCTATCCTGGCCAGAATTAACTTGCATGCTATTACTGAAATAACATCCTCATTTAAGAGAAATAAAATGAAACCTCCTCATTTTGCCTAAACAATTAATCAGAACTAAGGTAAGTTTTTTTCAAAGGCTCCTCCATTGGGTGGAACAATGTTGAGACTCAGGCAGAAAGTCTTCAGCTTCCCTCCCTGTTTTTCTTTTTTTTTAATAAATATTTTTATTTTGACTGAAGTGGATTACAAATCATTCACAGTAAAATTTTAGGTATATAGTGACATTGAATCAGGGGCATTCCCAACACGAATGTTGTCCTCCCTCATCCCTCTCATTCCCAGCATACATCCCCTATCCTCCTCCTTTGCTACCCAGGTGCTAGTATAAGTGGTCCCCTCTGTGTCTAGCTTGTTGTAGATTGGGTATCAATCCTGTTGTCATTGACATTGGATTTGGTACCTAAGTCTGATCAATTTTGATTTCTACTCAATGTTCATCCGACTGGTCTTGGTACCCTCCATTATTTCCCCCTCAGTTTGAGAGGCAAAACAAGATGGTTCAAGTTATGTGGTTCTGCTTTTCTATAGAACTGGGCCTATTCCAGAGCATCAAATAAGTTATCTTATTTGAGTTTTTTTTGTTGACATGTGTGTATGTGTCATTCTAGCTAACCGAAGATCCTGTGGAGATCATCAACAACAAGCTGGAAGTTCAAGCCTTCGAACGTATTGAGGACCAGATCAAACTTATTGGCTTTTTCAAGAGTGAGGACTCTGAATGTAAGTTATTCATTGAGTCAATCTTTCAGTCTAGACTCCCAACCAGAAGAGTTAACTTAGTTTGAAAGAGAATGAGCCATTGGCACAGCCTGTACTGGGTTCAGTGATGATTTATCTTGTCTGTTTTGTTGAAAAATTATGCAAATATATGCCCATAAGGGAAGCTGAAAAGCTGTGAAGGTTAAGGCCAAATCCTTTTGCATTTTAGGGTCTTGCCTTGTATTTGCAAGTGAACTGCCCTCCCTTTTTTTCACTCTCCCTTTATCCCTCTACTGATTGGATACTCAACTTACATCAGCAGGTTCCCCACCTTTGGTGGTTCCCATAGTCTGTAACTAGATATCTTCCCAGTTACTTGAATAACAGAAGAGGAAAATTTGGGGAGCAGTGTCAGAATATGGTAATTTCTCATTCAGAGGCTTCCGCTGGTGTGCAGCTCTTTTCAACTCTTTGTGGCTAGGTTTTTAGTGGCATAGGAATACAACAAAGCATCATCATAACGTTTTTCATCATTGTATTTCATTTAGCTCTATCTTGTTTGGATCTCCCAAGGTCTCTCAAAAAATCTGAGGGGTTCCTAAAGATGAGTCTCCATCACCAAGCCAGATGTTGAATGCAGAGAGTTGGAGGTTCAAGGATGTCTAGGCTTTGTGATGCCAAGAATTACCCAAGTCAACCAAGCTTTGGGGCTCCAGGATTGCACCTGTTCAGGGTGGTACTAAAGATTAAATCAAAGTCAGTTACATGCAAGATATATACCTTAAGCACTGTATTATCTTTTCAGTTCCTTGAGTACATATTTTTAAATGACTTTAGCAGTTAAATTTTTGAGAATTTTTTTCTGATGTCAGTATGAGCAGTAGTTAGAGGAAGAGGATATAACTACAAATGAGTCTAATTACATTTATACATGGGAAATTTTATATAAGGGTTGATTGAAGAAAAGGAAAAACAGGATCTGATTTCATTTTGCTCTGATTACTGAAGTATTGAATAACAGGATAGGAATGTCTTAAAGACCACATGCATTATCAGTAAGCTTCATGTGCATGAAATATTGAAGCTAAGGATGTACATGTGACACATATCTCTATAAATAAACTGGAAATATATAAGAAAATGTAGTGTTTCTAGTTCTACTGGTTAAAATGTATCTTAGCTGGAAAAGAAGGGCTGCCTGTGAATATTTCTAGACATTGAAAAATACTTTGAAAATATTGATGAAGCTATTTCTTTACTCTGCTACCAACTGGCATCTTTAGCCATCTCATCACCACGTATGTACTTTCTCTCTCCCCAACTTAACTGTCTTCTTTTTGCTACAGAAAACCCTTTATTCATCTTGGAAAGAGTGTCTTAGGGAGAGGTGACTAGCCAGGGAGATTTTTGCCAGTTTTTCTCTAGGAGACTTTATTTTAATTTTGAAATTTGCATATAGCAACTGACTATTCTGAGGTATGCTTCACTTCTTTCTGCTTTTTGCTTGATTGTTTATCCTGGGAGATCACTCAGGGAAACTAAGGGGTACCCTCAGCCCAGTGCTCAGAGATCATGTAGTGTGAGAAACTGAACCCAGACCTCCAACATGCAAAGAATGCAGTACAAACACTTTTTGAGATATATCACTCACTTCTATTTCTTTTTATTGTTTTTTGGGCCATACCCAGTGATGCTCAGGGGTTATTCCTGGCTATGTGCTCAGAAATCACTCCTGGCTTAGGAGACCATATGAGATACTGGGGATCAAACCATGGTCCGATCTGGACCAGCTGCTTGCAAGGCAAACACCTTGTGCTATTGCTTTGGCCTTGATTCTTAATACTTAATAAAAACTCTTCTTGAACAGTTAGCCTGTCTTAGTGGGAAATATCAGAAACTGGGAAACTTTTTCCTTTACTTAACAATGAAATGAAATAGAGATATGCAAACAGAGATAATTACATTTCTTTCTACTTCCCTTTAACCTTTTCTATCACCCTCTTATTTCCATCCATGTCCATCCTTCTCGTTCTCTTTTCCAAGTAAATGTAGGGTATCTGAGAAGATAGGGGTCAGACCAAAAATGGGAGAAAAGTAAATATTCCATTTCTTGATTTCCCTTCCTAAACTACTAATAATACTAGTTTCTTGAGGAGCACAGAGCCTTTGCATGGCTAGGAGTTTTGTGCAGATGTCTTTATTTCATTCTCAACTCTCTCATCTGAGGTCTTAAGAGCAGTATTCTAATTGTAGGGGAACAGAGAATAGGAAGGTTGTGTACCTCCACTTAGTATCACCCAGACGGTAAATAAGTGATAACAGCCAAGACTTAAATCCCAGGAACCTGACTTTGAGTGTACACACTTAAGTCATTGTGCTTAGCTTTCAGAGCTTCACAGACTTTGTCTGTACAAGGCACTCACAGATAAAGTGATTCCTGCTTGTAGCTACTTGGAATAAAAGGGAAAGAATTTGGGTTTAGCAAAAATAAGAACCCAGGCTTTGTTATCTCTGTATAATTGTAGCAAAATAGATCATAGGAAAGATGTTAAAATTGTATTGTGTAAAACTTCCAAATAAAGTATTTTGAGAATGATAGCATGGGGGTAGGGTGTTTGCCTTTCATGCAGAAGGATGTGGTTTTGATTCTAGCAAATTCTAGCAACCCATATGGTCCCCCAAGCCTGCCAGGAGCGATTTCTGAGTGTAGAACCAGGAGTGACCCCTGGGCGTTGCCGGGTGTGACCCAAAAACTAAAAACAAGAACAAAAAATAAATAAAATAAAAATATTTTGAGATTTTAAATAAAATATTGTGCTTTGTTTCTTAAAAAAAGACAATAGATTTTTGGTATTTGATTTCATGGTTGTTGTTTTTATTTAACTTAAACACCACAGTTACAAGGCTGTTTATACACAGCATAGTTTTTCCCACAAATAAAGTTATTTATGATTGAGTTATCATACAATGTACAACAACCTTTACTGGTGCTCATTTTCCACCATCAATGTCAACAGTTTTCCTCTTATCCTCCCTGATACCCTCCCAATGATCCTCCCCCATATTTTACTTGTCTCTCTCTCTCACTCTCTCTCTCTCTCTCTCCTTTTATGCCTTCCTCCCTATCTCTCTATCTCCACTGTGATTTGCACTAATGTTAATGAAGGGGTACCAGGTATGTCCCTTTCATAGTAGACCTTTCTCTACTCTAACTGCACTCTCTACACTTTGTGGCACAATTCCTACCATGGACTGTTCTCCTAATCTTCATCTCTATTGTCTCTGAATATCATCCTCATCCTGTCTTTTATTTTCTATATATCTCACAGATGAGTGAGATTATTCTATGTTTATCCCTCAACTCTGACTCATTTTACTCAGTATAGTAATTTCCATGTCCATCCATGTATAAGCAAATTTCATGACTTCATTTTTCCTAATGGCTGTATAGTATTCCATTCTGTAGATGTACCACTGTTTCTTTAGCCACTCATCTTTTGTTGGGCACCAGGTTACTTCCAGATTCTGGCTATTATAAACAGTGCTGCAACGTTTCTATTGCTTTGTTGTGTTCCTAGGGTATATCCCTAGGAATGGCATTGTTGGATCACAAGGAAACTCAATTTCCAGATATTTTAGACTGCAGTGGTCCTCAAACTACAACCCGAGGGCCACAGATTATATTTGTTCCCATTTTGTTTCTTCACATCAAAATAAGATATATCCAGTGTGCATAGGAATTTGTTCATAATTTTTGTTTGTACTGTAGTCTGGCCCTCCAATGGTCTGAGGGACAGTGAACTGGACCCCTGTTTAAAAAGTTTGAGGACCCCTGTTAGAGCAATATCCATATTGTTTTTCAGAAAAGCTGAACTAAACAGCTTTCCACAAACAATGAATGAAATTCCATTTCTCCCCACATCCAAGCCAGCACTAATTGTTCTTGTTCTTTGAGATGTGTGCCATTCTCTGTGGTGTGAGATGCTACCTTATTGTTGTTTTGATTTGTATCTCCCTGATGATTAGCGACGTGGAGCATTTTTTCATGTACCTTTTTGCTATCTGTATTTCATCTTTGAGGAAATGATTGTTCATGGTTTCTCCCAATTTTGGGATAAGGTTAGATGTTTTCTTCTTGTTAAGTTCTGCCAGTATCGTATATATCTTAGATATTAACCCTTTATCAGATCGGTATTGGGTGAATAGTTTCTACCATTCTGTGGATAGCCTTTCAATCCTAGTCACTGTTTCCTTTGAAGTATGGAAGCTTCTGATTTTAATGTAGTCCCACTTGTTTACCTCTGCTTCCACTTGTTTGGACAGTTGTGTTTCTTCCTTGAAGATGCCTTTGGTCTCAATGTCACGGAGCGTGTTATCTATGTTTTCCACTACGTACCTTATAATTTCAGGTCTGAAATCAAGATCTTTAATCCATTTTGATTTGACCTTAGTGAATAAAGTTAAGGAGAGATCTGAGTTCACTTTTTTTTATTTTGCCTGTAATTGACCAGTTTTCCCAACACCATTTGTTTTGAGGCTTTCTTTGCTCCACGTTGTATTTCTTGCCCCTTTATAAAATATTAATTTGTTGTGAGACCAGCAAGAACAGCCATAGGTGGTAGCCAAAGGCTGAATTGAAAAGTTACCAATTGGAATTGAATCTCCCCTACATGAACCCAAATGCAAATGCCTGTCAGTTGTGGGTAGAGTTTGGGGAAAGCAAACCCCAGTTTTAATCCAGCTGAGGTGTATTTGCTTTTATGTAAAAAGGCAATATGAAGGGTAATAGTACAGGAGTTTAGGCACTTTTCCTTCATGAATGTAATTCAATTTGATGCCTGGCACTAAATATGTTCCACCAGTCTCTCCTAGGAATAATCCTTGAATGCTACTAGGAGTAAGCCCTGAGCACCTCTGAATATGGTCCAAGCTCCTTACTTCAGTCTCACTCTCCCACTTCAAAATACATAAAAAAGAAATAGTAACATGCAATTTCTGATCAAGGTTTTAAATAACCCCGTCAAATCCTTTTGGAGGACCATACCCAACATTTCTAGGGGGGCTACTCCTAGATCTGTCCTTGGTGACATAGGGTACCAGGATCAAATGCAGACATTTTGCATACAAAGCATTTGCTTCAGATTTTCCTTAAATTTTTGACATTCAATAGTGCCAAGAAACTTTGCCTGTATTTGTGAGTTACAGTAAATGACAGACCATGTGAAATACATTTTTGAGTTTTGGGGGGAAGGTGGGGGCCCATCCCTGGTGAAGTTTAGGGGCACATGGGGGAGTACGCTGTTCCAGGTATCAAAACTAGGCTTTCTATTTGCAAAGTAAAAGATGTGGAGACCATACATCTTGCTGTAAATTTCTTCATACCTCTGAAAAGAGAACTGGTTAGTGGGTGAGTCATGCAAGAACTCAGTAGAGTATTCAGGAAAGTAATTGCAAATCCATTTTTTTTGTTGGAGTTCAAGATGATTGATCAAAAGGGTCGAATGGCACTGAAGACATTGGATTTGCAATTGAGCCCATGTTTTTCCACAGAATAAGAACAATAAAGTGGAGAATTCGGAAGGATTTAAAGCACAGATACAGTGGAATAAGAAGGATGGGGAGAAAGGGACCCTGAGATATGGAACTAAACCAGAGAAAACCTGGAAAAACCTGTAGGCTTCCAATGAGGTTATGGGTGAGGATTCATATCCAATTTCAGCATGTATAAATAGACACAAATATTGAAACAGTGATTACAACTGCCTAACATAGTCCTGTTTATAGCAAAGAATACCATATTGGGAATAATCTGAAACTAAGGAATCAATCAATATCCAGTTTGGAAAGCTGGAGAGATGGAGAAAAAAATGGTAGGATGCTAGATATGTCTTAAGTTAGCTGCTGATACAAGATTGGTTATTAAAGAATCTGTTATATATATAAATAAAAGCTCTGTATGATCAGAGAGGGAAATTTTCTTTATCCCTCTAATTTTTTCTCAGATCAGTCTAGCAAATTAATTACTATCAAACAGGTTAGTAAGAAAAAATAATGAATTTTATTAGGTATACACTGAGAATTTATTGACTGTAAATCCTAGAATTATAGAACATACCAAAGATTTTGATCCTTAAGCTAATGAATTAAAAAGGCCTGAACATTAAAAATGGATGGAGGTGGAGAAATCACAAGAGCTGGAGAGGGTAATTCAGAAAATGCAAATGCTCTCTTGGTACATGTTTGGTCTGTCACACAGATAGATTTCTCCCATAGCAAGGTTATTTCTGGAGTTGACCTTACGTCTAGGTGAACTTCATTCTTCCAGGTTATTAAGATAGCAGTGACAGTTTCTCTTGAATTCCACAAGGTCTCAGTTGACCTTAGCTTGAACAATGCAAAAGTGGTGTGCCTGGGAAAATTCTGTCCCTGACATCTTAGTGAGGCCTATTGCATATTTTGGGGAGCTATTTTTTCAGAGTCAAGGTAATTAGATTCAAATTAGGAGGATACGGAGAAATCACTATCAAATCACTGAAAGCATGAAAATCTTAGAGCTCAGTACACAAGACATTAGGGAGAGCAGTGACCAAACCAAGTATCCTAAGCAGCAAAATCTCTTTGGGCAAGGGTAAAGGTCCCACCACATTTTAAGTGGTGCCTGAGAAGGTGACCTTACTTCATATTTGCTGTGTCCCTAAAGAAAAAAAGAACTTCTCTTAACAAAGAAACAAGGCAGACAAGTTAATGGTGGAACCAAAAATTCTGATACTGAGTTAAATAAGACATGAGTGGTCTTGCATTAACATACGATGGGACAGAAATGTGTGTTTCTCATCGACTTCCTATGGCCCATCTGCCTATATTGTATGACCCATACATGACTTTATAAAGACTCAAATGTCTGCTTAATTATTTATTTGGGGGTTTGGGCCACACCGAGATACCTTCGATTTATTTTGTTAACTAACTGATGTGGTAAGATTTCCAGTATTATATTATATTAATTATATTATATTATATTACATTACATTATATTATTATATTATATATTATATTTGATCCTAGAGAAAAGCTTTCAATTATCATTGTTGAACATAATGTTAACTTTGGGTTTTTCATTAGCATACTTTTTTATTTCCAGTACTGCTCAGCAGTGCTCAGACCTAAGTCCAAGCTCTACTTCAAGGATTTCTCCTGGTGGGATTCCAGGGATTGAACTTGGACCTGGGACAGTTGCTTGTGCCCTACCAATTGTACCATACCTTGGCCTCCCAAAATACCTGTTGACATATATGTCTCCCACCCCTAATTTAGATAAATATTAATAACAGATATTTTTTTAACCATTTCACTTTTTTTCTCCCTACTTCTTTCTAGTCATTCTCCAAATCTCACACTCATCTTTCCATCCATCCATTCTCTAACCCAACTATCAAGATATATTATTTATTTTTTGACAGCTCACTTATATTTATGAGTCTCAGTTCATTTGAATACATATTAATGTATACAGCATTTAACATATTTTACCTTCTCTTTCGCCTGTATAATCTTCATTATAAAAATATACACAACAAATTGTGGTGAGTCTTTTCTCTAAAAGTAAAAGTTCTGTTTTTGATTCCTCCACTGACCACACATCTTCATCTATACATGTAATTCTTCAAGGGATTAAATGTAACCCATAAACTATGTATCACTAAACTCACTGTTTAACTTATTTTACTCTTCTATATATTCCCCAAAGCAGGATTATTCCTCAATTTTTAACTGAATTTTAGCACATTCTTCATGGTCTTGAAATTCTAGCTCAAGCTCATGTCTTTAATGATTAAACAAAGCAGATTTTCATAATAATGGAAGTAAATTTATTTTGCTAAGAATGAACAAGAACATCATTGGCTTGAATAAAGATTACTTTATAGAGTTACTGCCTAAGTATAGGAAGGCATAACAGTGGCAACTTCCTGTGGTCACATGAGTCTCACTAGTTTGGACACAGCTGGGGACAGGATCAAGCACATGGTTTTTTTGTTTGTTTGTTTGTTTGTTCTTGTGGCTTTGGGGTCACACCCGGCAGTGCTCAGGGGTTACTCCTGGCTCCATGCTCAGAAATTGCTCCTGGCAGGTTCAGGGAACCATATGGGGCACCTGGATTCGAACCGATGACCTTTTGCATGACAGGCAAACGCCTTACCTCCATGCTATTTCCCGGGCCCCCAAGCACATGTTTAATTATTTTTTCAAAGAATGAGATTAAAAATCAAGAAAAACTAGGGCTTCTCAGGAGAAACAGTACTGTTGAGAAATATCTCTATGATTTTGGAAGGCAGTGTAAGGGATGGTACCCAAGACTTAAACATGCTGTATTTTAATGAGTTGCTTTACAGCTAAATTAGTGCTTACTTGCATTGCAAGCTACATTATCTTAGGAGGGCACACTTAGAACCAGCAGTAAGCTGAGCAAAGAGCATTTTCTTCGGGTTTTGAGTTTATTATTTTTATCTTTCCTTTGTCTTTTCTTTCACTTTTTAATATGCCAATTTCATACACAATGTAAAAGTCTATGTTAAGAGTTCTTTTTTGTTTTGTTTTTTTGTTTGTTCCTAATTAAATTACCATGAGATGCAGAGTTAAAAAGCTGTTAAGGGTTGAGTTTCAGTCATGCAATGTTCCAACAACCATCCTTCACCAGTGTTCATTTCCTTCCACCAATTTCCCCAGTTACCTTCCAGCTGTCAATCACCAGCCTACCTCTATATAGGGCAGACACTTTTCTCTCATAAGTATTTTTGGATAAATGAATACCAGTCAATTCAAGCTTCTCATAGGATGTTATGAGTTTACATAGTACTAAATAACAATATAAATAAATAAATGCATATTCATTCATGGTAAATCTGCATTCCACTCTCCCTGCATTACTTAAAAGGAGAAATAGCTGCACATAATACCTTAAATATCTCTTTCCTTTTCATCTTTCCTCTTAGATTTCAAGGCTTTTGAGGAAGCAGCTGAACACTTCCAGCCCTACATCAAATTTTTTGCTACCTTTGACAAAGGGGTAAGTGCCTATGAAAATTCAGCTTGAGCATGTTTCCCTCGATTAGAACAATTTTCTAGGCATGACAGATTAAAGCTTGATTGTACCGCCATTTTTTTTAACAACAAATATTAACTACTACCATCAAAGATCACTTTTTCCAAAAGCATTGGACATGTGGCATTGTATTGGAATGAGTGCAACAGCTAATCTAGAGAGTAGGTGAATACTTCTGACGCTATTTAATAAAAGTCAAAGTCTACCCCAATCACCTGAGACAAAAAGATCAGTGATGTTTGAGCACCTACTAAGCTGTGATCTAGGTTGCCTTTGTATAAGGCCTTTCTGGCTTGTGCACTCTTCTATCTTGTGGGTTAGGAGAAGGGATATTGGGTGTGGGTAGCATTGACCATGAGAAGCCTTCGGTGTTTCCAAAAGTCAGTTACATATTTAAGAATTATCAGTGCTGGAGTCGGAGCAGTGGCACAAGTGGTAGGACATTTGCCTTACACGTGGCTGACCCAGGATGGACCAAGGTTCGAACCCTGGTGTCCCATATGGTTTCTGAAGCCAGGAGTGATTTCTGAGTGCATAGCCAGGTGTACCCCCTGAGCATCATCGGTTGTGGCCCAAATATCAGGAAGAAAAGAAAAAGGGAAGAAAGAAAGAAGAAAGAAAGAAAAAGAAAGGAATGAGAGAGAAAGAAAGAAAAAGAAAGTAAAAAAGAAGGAAAGGAGAGAGAAAGAAAGGAAGAGAGAGAAAGGAAGGAAGTAGAGAGAGAGAAGAAAGAAAGAAAGAAAGAAAGAAAGAAAGAAAGAAAGAAAGAAAGAAAGAAAGAAAGAAAGAAAGAAAGAAAGAAAGAAAGAA
>PVKC010021187.1:0-18270 GCA_004027635.1 Crocidura indochinensis | reverse complement strand
ACTTCAATAACCACACCAAAACAAAGAAATTGGCAAATAGTAGATAGATAAATACAGAAAAAATTGTTTTGTGCTTTTTGCCATTTTTTTCCCCTCCTGCATAGGCACAGTAAATATTGGGGTCATTCGAAAAGGAATTTCCTTGGCCTACAAGATACAGGGTTTCTCCACCCTTGGAGTATATTGTCATGGGATCAACGAGGAAAGGCTTTTAGTGTATCTACATTGAGTATAATATTTGCCATGGGCTTGTGGTAAATGGCCTTAACTATATTGAGGAAAGTTCCTTCCATTCCCATCTTGAGTTTATCAAATGTTTTCTCTGCATCTGTTGATATGATCATATGGTTTTTATTTTTTTGTTAATATGGTGTATTATGTTGATTGATTTGCATATGTTAAAACATCCTTGCATCTCTGGAAGGAAACCTATTTGGTTATAATGTATAACTTCTTGATGTGGTGTTGGATCCTATTTGCTAGGATTTTGGTGAGGATCTTTACATCTATGTTCATCAGGAATATTGGTCTGTAGTTTTCTTTTTCTTTTATTTTTTTGTAGCATCTCTGTCTGCTTTTGGTATCAGGAACTCTCACATCACTAGTCATCAGTGAGATGAAATTAAAACAACAATGAGATACCATCTCACACCACAAATACGGGCACACATCACAAAAATACAAAAACAATTAGTGCTGGCAGTGATGTGGGAGAAAGAAACTCTCGTTCACTGCTTGTGGGAATGCCATCTAGTCCAGACTTTATGGAGAACAATATGAAGATTACTCAAAAAAACTGGACATTGAGCTCCCATATGATCCAGCTATACCAGTCCTAAGGATATACCGTAGGAACACAAAAACAAAACTGCCTTCTGCACTCTAATATTCATTGCAGCACTATTTACAATAGCCAGAATCTGGAAACAACCTAGATGCCCAACAACAGATGAGTGGCTAAAGAAACTATGGTGTATATATATATATATATATATATATATATATATATATATATACACACACACATATATGTATATATACATACACACACATATATATATGTAATGGAATTTCCTTTACATGGAGGGACATGGAAACTATTATGCTGAGATAAGTCAGAGAGAGAGATAGACACTTATAGAGGGAGAAATAGTCTCACTCATCTGTGAGATTTAAGAAAAATATAAGGCAGTATTTTAATAATACCCAGAGATAATAGAGATGAGGCTAGAAGGATATATCCACAATATAAAGCTTACTACAAAGAGTGGTGAGTGCAGTTAGAGAAATAAGTACAATAACAACTATCATGACAATGGCAGTGAGTGAGAGAAATAGAATGGAAGGGGTGGAGGAGGAGGGAGATGAAAGGCATCGGTGGTGGGAATATGCACTGGTGAAGTAGGGGTGTTCTTTTTTATGACTAAAACACAACTACAAACATGTTTGCAATCATGGATCTTAAATAAAGATATTATTAAAATAAATAAATTTTAAAAGGGGGAAATTTAGAAAAGTTATTAGGAGTAAAATATGCCAAAAACAAATACTAAGCATCAGAGAACACAACAAAAGGATTGAAATGCATAGATCAAGTCTCCTCCTTTAAACTGTTATCACTCAGTGTTAAGTCTAGCCAAGAATTAATGGAAGAAAAGCTAGTAAGAGATAAATGTTGAAAACACTGGAGGTTTATTAATTGTGGTATTATTGAAAATCTAGAGAAATAAGAAAACTCAGCAAATGTATGGATATGGGATAAAGATAGTTTTTCTATGCAGTAGCCATAATCAACTGGAGACTAACCAAGTGGAGAAAAATCCTATTCACAAATTGCAGAAATTAGTAATAATGTAAAATATAGAACTGCTATACAAAATATTGGGAAATTCTATTGAAGAGGATAAGAAAATCACTGAGGAGCCAGAGAGATAGCATGGAGGTAGAGTGTTTGCCTTGCATGCCGAAGGACAAAGGACGGTGGCTTGAATCCCGGCATCCCATGTGGTCCCTGCAGCCTGCCAGGAATGATTTCTGAGCGCATAGCCAGGAGTAACCCCTGAGTGCTGCCAGGTGTGACCCAAAAAACAAAAAAACTACTGAAAAATTATGGAACATACTTTAGACTACCTGAATATTTAGTTTATTAAAATATTATTTTTATCCTTCATTAATAATAGCTTTGAATCTTTAAAAAGAGGTTAATAATAATGTCTCTTTGGGGAGCTCCAAAAGCGGTGCCTAGAGGACTCAGGACCCTCCCTGTGATTCTCAGCCAACTGGGCTAGCAGTTCAATGCAAGGATCTGTAGACACATTACTGCTTGGATTCTGAAGTGACAGGGATTACCTGGATCACTCCTGATAGTGCTCAGATACTTTCATGGCTGCACCAGTAGAGATGGAGTGTATTGAACCAGGCTTGGATACATGGATGGAATCATGTGTCTTAACCTCTATATTATGTCTCTGGCCCTTATAAAAATTTTAGAGTGGAAGTATACAAATAGCTAAAGTTGGTGACCGGAGAGATAGCTTGGAGGTAAGGTGTTTGTCTTTCACGCAAAAGGACGGTGGTTTGAATCCCGGCATCCCATATGGTCCCCCGAGCCTGCCAGGAGCGATTTCTGAGCATAGAGCCAGGAGTCACCCCTGAATTCTGCCTGGTGTGACCAAAAACAAAAACAAAAGCAAAAAATAGTTAAAATTTGAAAAATAAAACAATAATTATAGGATTTGTATTGCTATCTATCAAAGTTGTCTGAAGTTATAGCAAATAAATATTTTGTCGGCATAAAGATGTACAATTACTGGTAATTTATCAGTAATGACAAATTAATATTAACAATACATTTTATATCATTACACTTTAATATAATACATTTTAACATTAACAATACAACTTTATATTAACAATACATTTATCAAAGTTAATTCCAAAGATCTCTGGATTCTTATGTATTTTAAAATACAAGAAATCTCCTTTAGTCACTAGGCAAATCTTTCTAAAGATCTCAGAAACCTTAAAAAACCTAGCAGATTTGAGAATGTAATAATTATGTATCTTTTCACATCAAAATCCATCAATTAATAAAGTTAATAATAGATAAGTAACAACTGAAAAACATGCTAGCTTTTAAGCAAATATTTAATTATAGTATATGGCTTATTCTTATATATCATTTGAAACAAGATAAATGATGCTAATTTAAGATGCACAAAAAATAAATACAAATTTTCAATAAATATAAAAATACCTACTATTAGTGAAAATAAATTGTACCGTTGGTCAGATTCTTCTCATCTCTTATAAAGAGTGGTAACATTATGTTCTGAGAACATGTAAAAACACATGCTATTGGTTGGGGAATAAATTGGTTAGTGCAATCATCTGGAAATAGAAGTCACTCATGTGTATCAAATTTTAGTGGGCTTTCCTTCTGACCTAGCAATTACACATCTATATATTTATTCTGCAGAAATCATTTTTACAAGTTTTCAGAGCCACATAAGCAAAGTTAACTGATGTATTTCTGTTTTTAATAACAAATAATTTTAACTGACCTAGAGGTCTAAGAGGGACTCATTTTAATACATTATGATGGATTCACACCTTGATGGATTAGCATCCAAGATTAGCAGGCCTGAAGGCAAGATTATAAATAGAGGGTGCATATTTCAATGCATAATAGATGCACATTAAATAAATAAACTATTCAAATTATTCTGTTTCACGTGGCCAAAGGTTGACAAATATCAAAGATGATATAATTTGTTACCTTACACATTTCTATGCTCTAATGGTAAACCAGTGTATTTTGGTGAGTGATAAAGAAGCTAGATATTTTTAATTCATAATAACTAGTATTTTTCCATCAAATTTTATTTTTCTTGCTCTTGTTTCCGTGAAATCTTTAGTCATAGTATTATAAGTGATATTTTCACACCATTTGTGTTGCATGTCAAAACAGATAAACTATCTTAGTTATTGTAGTACTTATGTTGCCTTTTATTAATTTTAATTTGGTAAGTTTTGCTCAGCTAGGGCAACAGCAACTGTGATTGTCAATAAAAAAATCTTAAAAACAACACAGAAATTTATAAACGAACAGGAATGTTATAGAGCCTATTCAAACATTGAAATGAGGCTCATGAAATGTTTGAGATCACTTTCATTATGTACATTGCTATCATTTCTACATAGATTTTCATTGTCTCAGAGCAATAAGTATCAAAAGTTGGTATCACATAAAGCAATATAAATTGCTTAGTAATGAGAAATATTTTTCAGTCTATGGGTTGCTTTTGACTTCTTGAGCACCTCCAGAGTCTTTGGTTGGAACATTATGAAAAGCAGGAAAATGGACACTTGCTTGTACTAGGGAAAAACTTCATTATGCAGGAACATTTAGCAGTCACAATGAGGAAAAGAATTAGACTATTAATTCCTTCAGCCTCATTTTTATCTACCTAAGCCTTGCCTTTTTTCACATCTCTCACCTCACAGTAGGATCAGACTCAGATACCAGTAGAAGAAGCAAAATCTACAAATCTCTGTGGCTTTGCTTTTGTTTGCATGTTTGTATTTAAAAGATAACAGTTGGACAGAAGTTTAGCTGGGGCTGGCATAATCCAGTATTAGTCTTGTATAAGAATTTATGGTGATGAATTATTCAGCTCAAGAGCCATGACTGGGGTTATGAGCAATGGATTTGCCTTCTAAGTCAGGCAAGCAAGCTAGCTCCCGTGATGACTTGGTGCTCACTTGAAGAGAGGAAACCAGCACTATGGCTTCAGCTGGACTTTCACAATGAAAGTCATTTCACAGTGCAGCATGATTTTAGCTACCAGTTGAAGTACAAGTAAGAGATGGCTGCTAGGAAGTGGGTTAGCAGTAATCAGACAAACATATAAATCAGCACTGAGAAACAAGAGAATGGAAGCAGCTTGGGAATTCTGCCAAATGTGAGAGCATTCTCACCTGGAATAGAGCTGAGTTTGGAGATACTCAGGAACTATCCAGAAACTAACCTAGAGACTTTGGTGAATTGTTGAGTTGTGAGGAAGCAAAATAGATGAGGAAAAGGGTAAGATACTTGCTTATTACTAGAACAACTCTTTGTGGCACCCAAAGGGGTGAATTAAATTATGTTAGTGTTATTTAGGTTCTGGATAAACTCCTTCAAGGCAGTTTCCATGCAATTAATAATATTCTCAGAGTTTGGCATAGAGTATCAAGAAGAGTTTCTTTGTGATCTATGACCAGCAATGTTCAGGAGTTATTGCTGGCTTTGTACTCAGGAATTCCTTCTGATGATGCTCAGGGAACCATATGGAATGCTAAATACTGAACCCAGGTTAGCCATTTTACAAGGCAAGTGCCTTACCCACTATACTATCACTCTAGCCTCTGATAAATATTGTTATCAAAGAACAACGAGGTGGTGGAGGTAGAAAATAAAGATGAAACTTAATGTGGATTTTGATAATGAACAAGAATATGAAAAATATTTACTTACATGGTAGGGGTACAATGAATGACTGAGTTTTGAAGAGGACTGAGATACAGAAGAGAACTTTAGAAATTGTAAGTCAACATGAATTTTGTGCTTTTAAGATTCACCTTGTTTGTGTCATCTATGGAGATTCTCACACATGTTAAGTTTGAAGCCAATACCTGTGGGTCAATTACAAGGATGGAGGAATCCATAGATCTAGGTTCCCTGTAGAGAAAACAATTTTTTGAGTTCCTTTACTTGGGGAGTACTCTAAGTGTTATAATTCTTCGCACAATGTTATTTCATTTTCTTCAAGTATCCTTTTGAAGTGGTTGGTCATAGACATGAGTTCATGAATATCATGGACACTTAATGGAAAGGAAAATGAAGCAGCAGAGTCTGAGACCTAACTTGATCAAGTTTCAGCAGGTTCTTATAGCTTTGGTTCTAGGGAGAAGATAGTGGTTGCAACCAGAGGTATCCCAGGGTCTCCTTGGCTGTACAAAGAGCCTTCAAGTACATATTGAGGGAAGAATAAATGTCTCGACGAAGACGTGCAGCAGGCCACCCCTTGCTGCTTTCCCAATGACATGGTACATCCTTCACCTCCCATCCACCAAGCATTTGGCTTTGTACACGATGGAGCTTGTGGAGGGCTTGGAGATCCCCGAGGGTGGCAGGTGCTAGATATTAACATAACATCAACTTTTGTCAAGCAGAACATCCACTCATGCTGCTGATGCAGAGCTCCCCAAAGTTTAGAAATATGCATAACTGGCTCACCGGCATCTTTACACCTGGCCAAACCTCATAATGGCATCCAACCCCCCTTAGCTCTGCCCAGCAGCAGGCCCATTTCCCAGCTGGAGCACTCTTACTCTCCTCGCCTCCCTTTACCTCTCCTGTCAGTTCCTTCCTCCCAGGCTCTCATGCAGCAAGTCATTTTTCTGGAGTTGTCATTTACTGCTCTGCCTAACTGCTACATCTGAGCATGGCTGAACTAATGATGCAGCAATTAAGAGTGATTAGGGTTATTGATAATAAAGAGACTTCATAAACGTGATTAAATGCATTCATTAATGAACATGGGGTGTGTGTGTGTGTGTGTGTGTGTGTGTGTGTGTGTGTGTGTGTGTGTAGAAGAAGGACGAAAACATGATAAAAGGAATTCACTCCACAAATGTCCCTGAGCAAATCTAAAGATGACCAGGAGGCTAAACTTTTTGGAAGGAAGACCAGGAATTCACAGGGTCTGTGTTTTTAAATAAATTGCAGCAAAATTGTCACCTAGAGCACAACATTCATGTCTGTAAGTGGGAGTGAGGGGTGAAACAGAAACAGAAATGCCCCCATGGGGACCTGAAAGGGGTTGGGCTCCATCCTTTTTTCCCCTGAGGAAAGTCCCACAGGCTACTCTTAACTGATGCAAGCCAAGGGCTTCCCCTGTTAGACTTATGCCAGGGTAGCTGAACCCTGGTGCTTCTTGGATTAATCTCCTCTGCCAGCTGGAGGTACTTGTCTCCTGTTAATTATAGTCTCCCTTTGGCAAGCTTGTGAGTATTGGGGAGACTAAGGAAAAGGGTCTTCATCTCCTATGCCATTCCTAAAAACTGGGAAAACTCTACATTTTATTTCCTTAAAAGACTGAGACTAACCCCAATAACTCTGATCTCAGCTCAGAGTTATGATGATTGGAGAAGAATAATTTCACTGAAGAATGCATTTCCTAGCTTGTGCAGGTCCAGGTGGTCCAAATAAACCTGTATTTAAAGAAACCAAGAGACTTAAAAAATCGAAAAACAAAATTAGTAGGAGAGAAACTCCAAATGCACATACCAACTCCACTTACTAAAGCATGGTTCATTGCTTTCAGAATACCCCTGCTTCGCTCCTCTGAGATCCTCTATATCCAGCAAGTCCAGCAATATGCTCTGGTCCCTGAGATTCTCAAGCTGTTCTACTGAATTTGTCTAACAGTTATCTTTTTTTATTTTTAAATGAAGTGGCTGAGCCCATTCAGTCTGAGTTGGTAAGATTATAAGGTGCTCACTCACATCTCATTCAAACTGCTAGGTCACTCTTAGCCTGGAAGAAACAGCTCAGGACCTGCTGGGCAATGCCCTCCAGGAGTTTGTACTGAGCCTTCCTTGGGAGGAATTTAATATCTGGAGGCTCACAGCTCATTCACTTCTGTAGGAGAACCATAGTTAAAATGAAATATTGTAGTCATTTTAGAAGATTTACACAGTCACCCTGTAACTGATACCGTGAAGAAAGATTTAATAGGTACCTTAGGTTTGTGAACACCATTGATTTAGCCCTCAACCTACTTCTGTCTGTCGTTGAGCTGGTCAGAAAAGCTCCAGGTCTCAGTCCTTAAAATTTCAAGTTGAGCCCATTTAAGAGCATTCTTATCTCCTGGCTCCCATTCATTGCATTTTTAGGAAGCTAATTTTACAGGGGGGGGGGGGGGGATTAGGTGAATACAGGCTCCTAGGGAGCTTTTGTTTAGACGGAAAGAAATCAACACAATCTAAAAGGTGCCTGTGGCATTGTATAGATGAGTGAGAAGCTGTGTGATTGAGAAGTAATAGGAAGATCATTTGGGTACTTGAAAATCTAATCGTAGGGGATCTTGGGTACTTGGGTCTTGGAGATGAAGGAGTTGTAGTAACATTGCATATAAAAAGAATCAACATTAACACTATTGTGCCCAGGTTGACTCAACAACAAAAATATTTTTTAATGCAGAAATGAAAACAAAAATAAATACACAACTTCCTAAATAGATTCCAGTGTGAGTTCCAGTTAATATCCTCCCAGGTGAAGAAGAGATTTGCAGAAATTCAGTGTCCTAATCTTGTTGACTCTCTGGGGGTATAATTGAGTTGCTCGAGGTCTAGTTGGAAGACAAAATTTATTCTCCTCTTTGTCATCAGAGAAATTCATAGTAGCTTATCCATAAAACTAAATATAATCTCACCATTTCTTATAACAATTCTTTTCCTTGATATTTACTTAATGGAGTAGATGACTCAAGTCTTCTGAAAACTGCACACAGATATTCATAACAACCTTTTCTATAAGTGCCAAAACTTGGAAGCATCCTAAGTGCTGTTAAGTGGTTGAATAGATAAATAAATGGTGGTGAGATATAAGAATCTGCTGAAATGTGCTCAACTAATATCTTAAGTCCCAGATTCTGCCACTTCATTTCCCATTCCATAAAGTGCCCATGGCACTCATGGATTCATTCCTATGGCCAGCCACTTCACAAGGATACCTAGTGAAAATGAAATGACATCATGGGAAGAAATTTAACACTTAGAGTACCTCCATATTAAAGAAACGCAGGAAACTCAAGTTCTCTGTGAAAAGGTATCTAGTTGTATGGATTCCTCCATCCTTGTGATTGTCCCATGGGTGATGGCAAAAGGAGCACCACAGTGATGCATCTCAAAGGAGGAGCCTGCCTAAAGGTGTGTCCAACACCTGTTATTAGAGCTTGTGAAATAGTCAGATTTGGTGATGGGTCAAAAATCTCCTGGTGATGGACGAGAAGAAATTCACCCCTTAATAAATATGTCATGAATTTCATATCTTCTAGTTTCAGAATCAGGACACTCCAAAAATGCCTCATATTTGTAGAAAAAATGACTGGATGACTCCATCTCTCAAGTGGAATATCAGCTTTTGGCTGTAATTGATTTATTTAGGCTCAATTATTTGCCAGCTCTTTATATGCAATCAACATCTATTTCATTGTTTTGTGGGGGGGGGGTTAGTATTGGGAAACTAAACCCATGATGTTGAGGGCTTACTCCTAGCTCTAAGCCCTGATATTACTCCTGATGTTGCTCGTGAAAAAAATGTGCAGTACTGGTGCATATGCAAGACAAGCACCTTAAGCTCTGTACTATTTATTCTTTATACTTTATACCTATCTCCTAGACTGCACCATGCCTGGAGGCCAGATGCCCAGGTGGAATCTTATAAAGTAATTCTACTTACATGGTAAAAACCTGACTGCTCTTCTTCCAGGTGACTCAGCTATTTGCAACATAATGTGCTGGTACAAGTTTCCCTTAAAGGCATGACCTTTGCTCACCAAGAAACCTGCCATTTTGCATGGGGAGGAAATGATGAGTCTTGTTTTTCTTTGATGACTTTGCACCTTTGGCAATTAAGACTGCATCTGCAGTCTTGAAAAACAATGGCAGTCAGCCTGCACTGAGAGAGAAGGAGAAAATTCTATCATGTCAGAATAATGAGATCTGTGATTTCAGCACTTACCGGGTCAAAGACACACACAATGTGTTATCTGTAATGCTCTTCTCCTGACATTTGGGGAAATTGCATTTATGCAGAGGACACAGACCCTGGAACGTAGTACTCTGAGCTGGAACGCGGTGCCACTCAGAGCTGACAGACTGCAGTCGCCTTTGCTGGAGCCCGAGGGGAGTGCCTTTAAAAGGAGGACTGGAGGTTGGGTGATTCTGGTGTCTTTTTCAGCCTCTAAGACACCGTTGTCCATGATTTTTCCTCCAGCTGTAATATACTATCCAAGAATCTACACTGGTTTTGTTAGTCAAGTAATCACACACATAATCATTTCTTTGCGAGGGTTATCTTTGCATGCCAACCTGCTTTCAGAACCTGTTCCTTTATTATAATTTGCAGTGTTTCTGATGTTTGAGGAATGGTTCTGGCCTTTGTTCAAAACAAATATAGCTTTCAGTTGAGGATTTCCATCTTCACCCTCCAATTCATACACTCAAGGAACCTCTGACCACCAAAGGAATGGAACTCACAGTACCCGGGCTCATAGCAAGTTTCTCTTCCTCTCTCTAAGGTGCTCCATCATCTTTACCCCATCTCAGAGATTTATCTACAGAGGCAGTGATGATGTGATTGATTATTCTGCCACAGATGTCTTGCTCTTTTAAATTCAATTCTGCCACACAACAATCTCTAGAT
The DNA here is from genome assembly GCA_004027635.1 of Crocidura indochinensis. Lineage (NCBI taxonomy): Eukaryota > Metazoa > Chordata > Mammalia > Eulipotyphla > Soricidae > Crocidura > Crocidura indochinensis. The sequence continues at coordinate 7,796 of PVKC010021187.1, read as the reverse complement.
GGAAGATGTGTACTTTTCCCTCTCTTCTCTCATTCTGTGTGTCTGTCTGTCTGTCTGTCTCTACCCTGCCACCCTCAGTTGCCCAAAGCTAGGAGTGATTGTCCTCTGGACATACCATTTTAAAATTTTTTTCCCTCTACACCAAATCTGAAAAATGCATTTTTGTTGTATTATTTTGGTGAGGACCAGTGGTTTGTTAAATGGGTTTGGCAGCATATCCTGTACCTCCCCAGAAACTGGTATTTTGTGTGTCAGTCAAATGAGTGCCAGTTGCACTGATGAATAGATATTGAACATTTTGAGAGAAGAACTCCCTCTCAAAAATAAGAATCCTATCTTGTATGCTGATGAGAAAATAGATTAGAGAGATCTAATTATGGCTGAGCTCCTTTGCTATTTAGTTAGGTTTATGTCAGTATTTGTAGTGTCTCTGCAGGATCTTCTGGAAGCCCAGGAATCTGTAGGATATACTTGTAACCCTATTTGTACTAGATGGTGAGCCCTTACCAGTCAAAGACCAGACAGGCCAAGTGAATTATCAAGGTCATATAAGTTAGTTGAGTTAGTTCTGTAAACTGAGTTTTACCTGCTTAAATGAGTCTTATTTATGTTTCTGTAAAGGCATATGAAGTCAATTTTTCTATTGCTTGAGATTCCATGATTAAGGCCCACAGCTTGGTAAATCTTACAATGTAAAGAGAAGGATGAGGAATAAATAGACTAGTAAGCACCTTATTTCAGAATAGTCACTGATGCTTGTCTAGTCATAAAAGACCTTCTCAACACTGAACCTCAGTCCATATGAGGAAAACAGAGTCCTGGGAAGGAAAAGCCACTGACATTTTCATATTGTGAGAATAACAGTGCTTAGATTAGGAAGAAAGAAGAGGGAATTCACTATCCTTCCCACCCAAGCAAGGGAGGAGGAAAGAGTAATGCCTTCATTCCTGGATGAATTCTTACCAAGGTATTTAGGAAACCAAATACAGAAAAGAATTGGAGAGTCTGGGGTCTGGAGAGCAATTGTTTTTATCTATCCCCCGACTCCTGACATTGTTAGTTCTTTCATGTTGCAGATGTATTAATGTCCCTAAGCAAAAACCTTAGTGGGTCAAATAAATTTCCACTGGGAATAGGCGGGAAGCACGAAGTGGACGAATATGAAATATGAAATGAAATAAATGAGGCCACACAAAATGCATGGAGACCATGTCGAAGGGACAAGTGAAAAATTTATTTTTCCAGCAGATGACTTTTTATAGGCACAGTCTTAGGAATGCGGGGTGTTATCAGTGAAGACATCGAATAGGAGAGCAGTACAATAGGAAGCAGGCCTAGCATTTGCATATCAAAATGACTATCTCATAGGTGGGAAAGAACTCTGCTGGAGTTTTGGAGGTGGAGATGTTTTTGGGTAAACAGAAAAAACAGTTTTTCTTTTTTTTTAAAAAAAATTTTAATTAATATATTTTATTTAAACACCTTGATTACATACATGATTGTGTTTGGGTTTCAGTCATGTAAAGAACAACACCCATCACCAGTGCAACATTTCCATCACCATTGTCCCAAATCTCCCTCCTCCCCCCTCCCCCCCACCCCCGCCTGTACTCTAGACAGGCTCTCCATTTCCCTCATAGGTTCTCATTTTTAGGACAGATCAAAATGTAGTTATTTCTCTAACTAAACTCATCACTCTTTGTGGTGAGCTTCATGAGGTGAGCTGGAACTTGCAGCTCTTTTCTCATTTGTGTCTGAAAATTATTATTATTACAAGAATGTCTTTCATTTTTCTTAAAACCCATAGATGAGTGATACCATTCTGCGTCTCTCTCTCTCTCTCTCTCTCTCTCTCTCTGACTTATTTCACTCAGCATGATAGATTCCATGTGCATCCATGTGTAGGAAAATTTCATGACTTCATCTCTCCTGACAGCTGCATAATAATCCATTGTGTATATGTACCACAGTTTCTTTAGCCATTCATCTGTTGAAGGGCATCTTGGTTGTTTCCAGAGTCTTGCTATGGTAAATAGTGCTGCAATGAATATAGGTGTAAGGAAGGGAATTTTTTGTTGCATTTTTGTGTTCCTGGGGTATATTCCTAGGACTGGTATAACTGGATCCTATGGGAGCTCGATTTCCAGTTTCTGGAGGAATCTCCAAGTCGCTTTCCATAAAGGTTGAACTACAAGGCATTCCCACCAGCAGTGGATAAGAGTTCCTTTCTCTCCACATCCCCGCCAACACTGTTTGTTCTCATTCTTTGTGATGTGTGCCATTCTCTGTGGTGTGAGGTGGTACTTATAGTTGTTTTGATTTGCATCTCCCTGATGATTAGTGATGTGGAGCATTTTTTAAATGTGTCTTTTGGCCACACTTCTTTGTCAAAGTTTTTGTCCATTTCTTCTCCCCATTTTTTGATGGGATTAAATGCTTTTTTCTTGTAAAGTTCTGTCAGTGCCTTGTATATTTTTGAGATTAGCCCCTTATCTGATAGGTATTGAGTGAATAGCTTCTCTTGTATCCTGGGCACTATTTCCTTTGAAGTGCAGAAGCTTCTCAGCTTAATATATTCCCATCTGCTAATATCTGCTTTTACCTGCTTGAAGAGTGCATTTTCCTCCTTGAATATGCCTGTAGTCTCAATGTCCTAGAGTGTTTTGCCTATGTGTTGTTCTATGTATCTTATGGTTTTAGGTCTGATATCAAGGTCTTTCATCCATTTGGATTTTATCTTCCTACATGATGTTAGCTGGGGGTCTAAGTTCAACTTTTTGCAAGTGGCTAGCCAGTTGTGACAACACCACTTGTTGAAGAGGCTTTCTTTGCTCCATTTAGGATTTCTTGCTCCTTTATCAAAAATTAGGTATGTCTGGGGAACATTTTCTGAGTATTCAAGCCTATTCCACTGATCTGAGGGTCTGTCCATGTTCTAATACCATGTTGTTTTGATAACTATTGCTTTGTAGTAAAGTTTAAAATTGGGAAAAGTAACATCACTACTGATATGGCAGAGATTCAAAGGGTAATCAGAAACTACTTTGAGAAGCTCTACGCCACTAAAAATGAGAACCTGGAAGAAATGGATAAATTCTTGGACTCTTATAATCTTCCATGGTTGAAGGAAGAAGATGTAGCATATCTAAACACACCCATCACTATTGATGAAATTAAAACGGTAATCAAATGTCTGCCCCAAATCAAAAGCCCAGGCCCAGATGGATTCACTAATGAATTCTTTCAAACTTTTCAAGAGGAACTACTACCAATCCTGGCAAGACTCTTTCATGAAATCGAAAAAATGGAAATAATTCCAAATACCTTTTATGAAGCCAACATCACCTTGATACTGAAACCAGACAGAGATGCAACAAAAAAAGAAAATTACAGACCAATATCGCTGATGAATGCAGATGCAAAGATCCTCAACAAAATTCTGGCAAATAGAATACAATGCCTCATTAAGAAGATTATGCACTACGATCAAGTAGGTTTCATCCAGAAATGCAGGGATGGTTTAACATCTGTAAATCTATCAACATAATACACAACATCAACAACAAGAAAAATAAAAATCACATGACCATATCAATAGATGCAGAAAAAGCATTTGATAAGGTTCAATACCTATTCTTGATCAAAACTCTCAGCAAGATGGGAATGGAAGGAACCTTTCTCAATATAGTTAAGGCCATCTACCACAAGCCAATGGCAAATATTATCCTCAATGGAGAAAAACTAAAAGCCTTCCCTCTAAATTCTGGCACAAGACAAGGCTATCCTCTCTCACCATTCCTATTCAGCATAGCACTGGAAGTACTCGCTATAGCGATTAGGCAAGAAAAAGATATCAAGGGAATCCAGATAGGAAAGGAAGAAGTCAAGCCCTTGCTTTTTGTAGATGACATGATACTCTACTTAGAAAACCCTAACGACTCTACCAAAACATATTGTTTCTATTCTAGAAACAATAGACTCATATAGCAAGGTGGAAGGCTACAAAATTAACACACAAAAATCAATGGCCTTTCCATACACCAATATTAATAAGGAAGAAATGGACATTAAGAAAACAACCCCATTCACAATAGTGCCACAAAAACTCAAATATCTTGGAATCAACTTGACTAAAAATGTGAAGGACCTATACAAAGAAAACTATAAAACTCTGCTCCAGGAAATAAGAGAGGATACACGGAAATGGAAACATATACCCTGCTCATGGATTGGCAGGATTAGCATAATCAAAATGGCAATACTACCCAAGGCATTATACAGATTTAATGTGATCCTTCTAAAGATCCCCACGACATTCTTCAAAGAAGTGGATCAGGCACTTTTAAAATTTATTTGGAACAATAAATACCCTAGAATAGTGAAAGCAATCATTGAGAAAAACTGTTTTTTCAAGAAACCAGGAGGAGAGAGGGGAAAATATTTATGGTGTTTATCTGGTTGCTGAAAAATAGATTTTTGGGGAGACGAAAATAATTGTTACCATCAAAAGCTAGACTTAGAAAAAACAAGCTGCTGGTGCCAGGTTATACTAGAAGTGAGATTGACAAATAAACTTGCCAGTGGGAGACTTTTGGTGGGTTTTGGTACCGTCCTTTCTTTGCCTGAAGGAAGCCTGAGGCCTGATTTCTATAGTGGTCAAATAGAGAATGCAATGTCACAGCCATGTTGGAATTACAGCCAATAATTCACGCAAAGGGTCAAATGATTGACTTCCCTAAGTGGGCCTTTTGGCAAATAATCCTTTTGAAGGGAAGCACTGCACCAGGAAGGCAAAAGGCCACAACTGGTGCATGGTTTCTTTAAGTGGGGAGTGACACTTTCAGATTAAGGAAATATGTATAAGAGCTTTAGCTCTGGCCATTCTACATGCCTATTACCTGAGATACTAACATAGAAAGAGACATATCCAGAATCACCACATTAGTCATGAGTCAGGAGCCAAGAGGGGATTGTGCGGAGGAGAGCAAGTTAGTAGTGGGCTGTATTTATCAAAAGTCAATGGGACCCGGGAGATAGCATGGAGGTAAGGCGTTTGCTTTTCATGCAAAAGGTCATTGGTTCGAATCCTGGTGCCCCATATGGTCCCCCGTGCCTGCCAGGAGCAATTTCTGAGCATGGAGCCAGGAGTAACCCCTGAGCACTGCCGGGTGTGACCCAAAAACCAAAAAAAAAAAAAAAAAAAGTCAAAGGTAAGGAGCACAGTGCCCTCCAATCTCAACATATGCCATGTGAAAAATAGCAACTATGGGTTGGTGTTAATTCGAAGAGCCCCCAAACCAATTTAATAGAATCATAACTACATAACTAGGCACAGGTATGCTTCCTTTGCCAAAACAATGTGTTCCCAGTCTTTTATGTTTTCTTTATGTTCTTAGTCCTTCTGTTGTGTCAAGAGGGGGAAGAGAGACAAAATAAATTGGATATAAAATTGAAGTTATACAGTGGAATGGAATCTTTTTCTTCAACTTTATATTGGAAAAATTTTAAATATTCAGAAATATTCAACAGATAGTTCAAGAACACCCACCTAGTCACCCCCTCATTTCACTAATCATTTATGTTTAGTTTGTCCACCTATGAAATTATATACTTTACCTGCCTATTTCAAAGTCAAGTGCAATGCCATGACACCACCTCCAGTGACCCCCAAATAAGTTAAAATATTTAAAAATTATTTTTCATAAGCATAGCATGATTACATATAAAGAATTCAATTCTTTACTATCATGGAACACATTGAGCCAAACTGCCTTAGTAAGTGAACATTACTTGAGAGTTGTGGAAACTGCTTGAGATGTCATTAAGTAATAGGAAAGGAGGATTAAATTTATCACAGTTTGAAGCAGATATTGGAAGAAATAAAAACTGTGTCATGCTTTTATCCCAATGAGTTGAGACTCCCCAAGGAACTTGTTATATTTATCTTCCTTGCTCCTTAAGGGATATTAGTGTTGTTGGCAGCTATTGGTGGGGGGATTCACTAAGGGAATCTGACTTCTTTTCAACTCAGAGACAGTCTCTAAAGATAACCCTCACTGAAATACATCTCTTGATGTCAATGTCCTTGTATACCCTTCTCCCTTGTTTAATCTGAACTAGTCTTATGACTCATTTTAATGAATGCACTGTAACCAAAAAAAAAAAAGACCCTGGGCTTGTCCTATAGTTTTCACTTTTGTGCTATATAAGAAGTTAGTCCCATGGAGGAAGTTCAGCGACTCTATAAGAGCCACATGGCAAGAATATGTGGAAAGATCACCTGAAGAGAGAAAAAGACCCACATGTCCACCTTCTGAATGCTCCAATTAGTCATTATAATACATTTGAGTGAGTTAGCCAAGGCCTTGTAACTTACTTTAAATCACCACATGAGGTTACCTCAGCTGACGCCAGACTGAGAGGAGCCACCACCACCATTGGAAATGGTCAACCGAGAAATCACCAAAGGTAAAGAAGTAACCAAAATTCATTTGGGAGGTTTGATATGCATCAATTAACAACCAAAAGCAGAGCTCTGAATGCAAGCACCACATTTTAGATTTAAAACTCAAATTTCCCACAAAATACACAGTAGGTGCTAGTAGAAAGGGGTTCACTTCAGCCTGACTCAGTCACATCTACCAGTTCCTCCAAGCGTCTTGATCAAAGAATCATCATTCTTGAGGGACAGGAATATACTTCATTCATTTAACTCTAGGTGACAAGCTCCCAGTTCAGGGCTGGATAATCAATGACATTGTAATCCAGGGGATGCAGAAGATGGTGGCAGTGATGACAGTTCACGTGGTCCATCTAGAAATAAAATTTCATCTTACCTGGAGCTGTCCCAGGAGAAAAAGCAGAACCTTTTACTGCTTAGCCAGGATACCAGGAGGAGAGAGCAACTTGTCTAAGCCCCCACTGCCCCCTCTTCCCTTGCTGCAACCTCTCTCTCTCTGACCCCCCCCCACTCTTTCTCCTTCCGTCCCCCAAACCAGCTCCCAGGGGCTCCTTTGATGATGATGAAATTGACTCACCATGATGTAAAGTGGGCAGCACTGTCCAGCAGCCGATCTTTTCAGGCAATTATTTGGAAGTAATGAAAGTGAATGCATGACATTTAAAAAGAAACTCCTCTGTCAGCAGGAAAGCTGCCACATTCTCTGGCACCTCTGAGAATACGCTTAGCTTGAAATAATGTTCATTTTAGCCAAGTTGTAAATTACAAGTGTGTTGGGTCCGAGGGGATTTATTACCATTTGGAAGGAGGTTATTGGGCCTTGCGTGGCTGCTGCCTGTGGCGCATGTTACAAAGTGGCTGTGTCAGTGAAGTTTTCAGCCAGGGGCAGCACCTTCCTGCTTCTTGTTTTGCTCCTTTGTATTTTTTTTTTTTTTTTTTTTTTTTGCTTTCTGGTGGCTCCCCTCTGGAGGCTTCTTATTGCTAATGCTTCGCAGAAACACCAGCAATAAACAGCACGATGCTTCAATCTGGTTTTCCAATTGTTGCTGGATTTGATCTGAGGCTATTAACTAGAAATGATAGTATATAGATGGGGGGATAGTTGACCTTCCTCACTCTGGGTGAGGTGAATGCAGGAAAGCTGAGCTATTTACAGGGTCTGAAGAGTAGGCATGCATGGTGCAATGATAGACTTAAAGCCTGCTGCAACAGGGAGAAACTCCCAAAGCATGCCAAGGGTGTGGGAGCAGAGGGGGAACAGGCCAGTCGGAGCCTTTTCACTCCATCAATTTCCTTCTATCAACCTTTCCTTTTTAGTACATCTTTTTTTTTTTTT
>PVKC010021186.1:0-18271 GCA_004027635.1 Crocidura indochinensis | reverse complement strand
GGTATATAATGCCTATTATATAGTATACATATAAAATATTCATATTAAATGCCATAGAATATATATACACATTCACACATAATGATACTTATACATATCTCATATATACTCCAAAATAAATTAGGCTTACAACTAAGTTTTAATAACTGTTAATAAACAGTTATTTCAACAATTATTTCCATTATTTCCACAGAGTTTCCCAATCTGAGAATACAGGAGTGAGCAAAATAACCATTAGACTCATTAACTTTGCATTTCATGATAAACATGGGGCTGGAAAGGGAGTGTAAATGGTAAGATGGTTTGCCTTACATGCGGCTACCACCATTAATCCCCAACACTGTTAGGATCTTCTGAGCCCAGCCAAGGATGACTGCAGCAAACAGAGCCAGAAGTACCCCTGAACAACTCTGAGTGTGGCCCAAACCACTCCTTACATAAAAAGGAGCTAAACAAATAATTTTATAAGTCTACAAATAGAAGAGAAATAATATGTTTCCTAAAAAGGAATATACTATGTCTTTTTTTTTTTTTTTTTTTTGCAGATGGCTGTACAAGTGAGAACTTTGTTCTGTATGTTCCCTCCAAAGAAATATTGAGACACTAGCAAGTCAACCCATGAAAAGTCTAATGCCACATGATCATGTGTCTTTGGTTCTGTCTGTGAGGTGTCTCTTCATTATTCTCAATGGGAGTTGATGGCATAGGTTTTGGAGGGCATGCAAAACCCTAACCCTTCCTGATCACTAGTATATTGATCTGACTTGTTCGTAGAGGTTATTAAACTTTGGGCCTACTTTCTTAGTTTTTGAATTTTAAGTGGTATGTTGGATATGAGAAAAAAAATAAAACTTTCAACTAGTTTGTAACTGGCAAGTGAAACACAGCAACCTGTCAAGCTGCCTCTTGCTGTCATTTATAGATCTCCAGGTATCTCATGTGAAGATTAAATATGGAGTGAGTTGGTACACAAGACACAATTGCGTCTGCCACTTCTTTTTTAAGCACTTTCTTGAAGTCTCTGGTACCCTTACTTTGCTTTTTCTCTAGAGTTACCAGCATGTTCTTCTCAACCCCATAAGTGCTAGACCAAGGCTTGTCAAACTGACTTCTGAGGATGACACTCACTGATCCTGCCTTGTCACTCTTAGTTTTTTTTTAGTGTGACTGCCTGTCACACACACAGATTCTTTAGTGCCTAAAAGAACTCAAAAGTCAACCACTCCTTCTTTACCCCTACTCTGGCCACAGGAGAGAAATTGGAGAGCATAAGAGATAGACAATGACTTGACAAACTATGTCAGGGGAAAAATGGCTTATATCCATGTCCACTGTAGACTACTGTACTGGACCATTAAAATGCTTTCTATTGATCTATTTTCTCTCCAAGCTCCTCCTGGATAAATCTGAAGACCTCTCTGACTAGGACTTAAAACTTTCTTCATGAACTGACCTGTCCATGCCTGTGATCTCACCTTTTACCACTACTCCTGTTTCTCATTCTACTGTAATTATTCCTCTATCTAGACAGGTTCATTTCTGCCTCAAGAATTTTTAAATTATTTTTCTGGGTCTTTTATCAGGGCCACTTTTCCCAGACACTTTTTATGGCCTGTTCATTCTTAAATTCTTCTAGCTCTCTACTCAGATCTCTACTCATTCTTTTTGTCTTTGCTTGTTTTTATGTTTTGTTTTGTTTTGGAGCTGCATTCATTGGCATTCAGGGTTTACTCCTGACTATGTGCTCAGAAATTGCTCCTGCCTTGAGGGGACCATATGGGACTCTGGGGGATCGAACCTCAGTCCATCCTAGGCTAGCACTTGCAAGGCAGAAGCCTTACCTCTAGCGCCACTGCTCCAGTCCCCCAGATCACACATTTTATGCATGCATATTCCAGTGGCACACCCATCACCAGAGTAGTTGCTTCCTTCCACGAAGGCCCCAAAGAACCCCTCCCTAGAATACCCCAAAGCCTGTGGCCGACCCACATGTAAGCTCAGTTCTGTAGGGGAAATCTTCAGTTCAAATGACTGATCTGTTGCTGTTATTTTACTATATTTTTCATCCCACATATGGGAGAAATCTTTGTTTGAATTATTATTGTGGGGTGACACCTACACACATATAGGTGAATAGAGCTAATCTGAAATTCCACAAAATTGCCAATCAGTGATAAATTGATAAAGCTAAATTTTTTTCCAAAACATGACTAGAGTAATAGTTCAGTGGGTAGGGTGTTTGCCTTGCATACATATGGAAGTGTATTTTATCCAAGAAAGAGAATATTGACTTTATATTAGAAAATATTTATACTGCTCAAGTAACTGCATTAATAAGTAATATATATAAAAATATATATATGTTTTGGGGCCACACCTGGCAGCATTCAGAGTTACTACTGGCTCTGCACTCAAAAATCACTCTGGCAGACTCGGGGAACCATATGGGATGATGGGGATTGAACCAGGTCCATCCCTAAACATCTGCATGTAAGGCAAATGCCCTTCCTCTGTGCTATCGGTTTGACGCCTCCATAAGTAAAATATTTTAATAAAATTTTCTATGGAATATTTAAAGCCCATCTATCATTGAAAAATGTATAAAATTCCATTGAAAGATAGGAGTAACATATTTTATTTAATCTAATAAAGGGCATATATATGTACCATGAATGAAAGCTCAGTGTCATATGCTAGGAAGTTGGTCGTATTTTTTTTTTATTTAAACCATTGTGATTTCTCTTGCATATTGTTAAACATGTCAATTGACTTCAACTCTTAGTTTCAACTCTTGTACTGAGTGCAGCAGTGAATAGTGGTGTGCATACATCCTTTTGCATCAGTATTTTCCTCTCCTGGGGATAGATACCCAAAAGTGGGGTTGCTGGGTCATATGGCAGAACTATTCTGAGTTTACTGAGAACCCTCCATATTGATTCTCTAGGGGATTGGACCAGGCAGCATTCCTACCAGCAGTAGATGAGAGTTCCTTTTTCACCGCATCCTTGCTAACAGAAATTGTTCTAGTATTTTTTTTTTTAATTTTGGTTTTTGGGCCATACCAGTAATGCTCAGTGGTTACTCCTGGCTATACGCTCAGAAATCGCTCCTGGATTGGGGGCCCATATGGGACACTGGGGATGAACTGCGGTCTGTCCTAGGCTAGTGTGGGCAAGGCAGAAGCTTGTGCCACCACTCCAAACCCTGTTCTCAGTATTTTTAATATGTGCCATCCTCATTGGTGTAAGATGCTATCTCATTGTGGTCTTGATTTAAATTTCCCTAATGATAAGTTATGATGAACATTTTTTCATGTGTCTGTTGGCCATCTATTGGTCTTCATCTGAGAACTGTCCATTTCTTTTCCTCTTTTCTTTTTTAAAGAAGCTTCTTTAGCACTTATTGTAAAACTTATTGTGAAATATTGTCTCAGACTATAACTTCCCAACGTGGACTATGTTGCCTGTCCATGAAACTGTATCAGACTTTCACACCTAAATGATATTCTATATGGATAGAGTATTTGGGGGAAGATGTTCACTTCCTTGATTTTTTTTGCACTACAGCCCTTCATTCTCTTCTCTTCTGGCTCCTAGGACCTCAACTGATAGATCTGCTGTGAATCTTAGGGACGTTACTTTGTATGTTAGATGGAATTGCCGGCTCTGTTTTGTTCCAAGTGCTTCTTTTGAGACAAATTTTAAGATTCAGAAATGTCCAATATCATCTACAGAGAGTACAAAGAGGTTCTGGAAATGTTCTCTACTTTGGTATTCACTTCCGTTAAAAATTAAACCAATTTCGGGGGCCCGGGAGATAGCATGGAGGTAAGGCATTTGCCTTTCATGCAAAAAGGTCATCGGTTCGAATCCCGGTGCCCCATATGGTCCCCCCTGCCTGCCAGGAGCGATTTCTGAGCATGAAGCCAGGAGTGACCCCTGAGCACTGCCGGGTGTGACCCAAAAAAAACAACAAAAAAATATTAAACCAATTCCTATTTCATATGGTTCAACTAAAGTTTTCCTTTTCCTGGGATAGCCTTCTACCTTTTGTACATGGTTTTGTTTTCTGAAAGTCAGTGCGTGTTCCAAAAACTGCCAGTTAGTTTTTAAAGGCTATAGGATGTAAACAAAAACTGTTACTTTCTCAAATTATTACATGCTACAAGAGAACGTGTGTTTTTTAAAGCCACCATAAACTGAGAATATACCTAATCCATTATATTTTCTATTTTAAAGGAAGTTTAATAATAAGGGAAACATATGAAGAGAGGGAGGGAGACAGAAAGAAAAAGAGAGGAGAGAGATCTTGGTTTCAGCCATACATAGGTGAGATTTCTCAGCTTGAATTAAAGTGATTGTATGTCTCTCCCAACCAATATAATTGTCATGCTATATAAGCAACTGTCCAGAATGATAGCATAGAAGTAAATGCTCTTGCCTCTTATAAGGCTTTTCCTGGTTAATTGCTATATCTCAAGGTCATCTAAGCATCACCAGTTGTCTCCCTTGAGTACAGAGCCACGTAGCTTCCAAATCTCACCTGGTGTGGCCCCAAAACACTCACACCCAAAAACAAACACTGGATTTATCTGAGGATCCCTCAGGAACAAACCATGAGACCAGAATTTACATCTGGTCTCATCTTGTATTTACATAATTCAAGTTCATTTGGAAATAATTCCAGGTTAATACCAATTAGAGACTGAGAAGTGATTTGGGAAAGGAAAGAACAAAAGTCATTCCTTAAATTGTTTGAGCAGATAAGAAAATGGTATATATTTGAGTTCATGGTGGGCACCAGGTGTCTCTCTGTAGTTAAACTACTGTCCAAACAACCTCTCTCCCCATAGCTGGGGAGAAAATCCCTCTAAAGTGTTGGAGAACAAATTAAAGTGTTAAAAACATCTGACACAAGGTGGCATATATAATAAATTTCCATTAAATCCAAATCATTATCACGTACTCATTTATTCAGCAATATTTTGCAGCTCTTGCTATCATATTTTCAACATTTTTAAAATTAATTATCTGCCCTTTAGTATATCTTATGGTCTCTGAATAAATCTCTTTCATAAAACAAAAAGGAAATCAACCTTCCAATGCTATCTAGGACTTCTTTCCATCTAATACTCAATAACTTTTTGAGAAATCATAGCTATTCTTTTGACTCCCCCCCCCAAAAAAAAAACCAAGCCTATAGTTTCCAAAAGCTTTTTGTTTATAATTTTATGTTTGTTTGTTTATTTTTTGGGTCACACCTGGCCTCACTCGGGTTATTCCTGGCTCTAAGCTCAGAAATCGCTCCTGGCAGGCTCAGAGGACCATATGGGATGCTGGGATTTGAACCACAGACCTTCCACATGAGAGCCAAACGTCTTACCTCCATGCTATCTCTCCGGTCCCATAGTTTCCAAAAGCTTTTAATTTAATGGTAAAGATATACAAATGTACTTTTTACACATACCTTCTCTCTTCTGGAACAGTTCTCTGCTTTTCTTAACTCACTCACCCTAACTATCTGAACTGTGACATGAACATACCAACTGGAACCTGGAGTTCTAGGTTGAATTTATGACTGTCCCTGTGGCTGCTACTGAGTGATTTTGTGTTCCTAGAAAGCAAAAATAATGCCTCACTGATCTGTGAATTAAAATCTCCTCACCCCAAGCCTAGCATGTGATATACATCCAATAATAGAACTAAAAAAGCGACTCAGAGTTGAATTGTAGTAGTGGAGTTGAACTGTAGTGAATGAGAGAGAGACTGAGTTGCTGCTCTGGTTCTCCAAATAAAGATTGATAGTTTAAAAAGAAATAGTTTAGGGGGCCGGGCGGTGGCACTGGAGGTAAGGTGTCTGCCTTGCCTGTGCTAGCCTAGGACGGACCGTGGTTCGATCCCCCAGTTTCCCATATGGTCCCCCAAGCCAGGAGGATTTCTGAGCGCATAGCCAGGAGTAACCCCTGAGCGTCACTGGGTGTGGCCCAAAAACCAAAAACAAAAAGAAAGAAAAAAAAGAAATAGTCTAATTATTAAAAAAATGAAGAGTTTACAGTTGGGGAAACAGGTTACCAGGCTAGCGCGCTTTTCTTATTTGGGGACCGTATTTGACAGTAACTAGGTGGTCAGACTTGGTTCTTGTGCTCAGGTTCTATCCTGGCTCTACATTCAGGTGCCACAGCTGGCTCTGTGCTCTGAGCCCACTCTAGATTTCATGTTAGAAAAAGCTCCTTAACCTTTGTATTATCTCTCCAGCCCCTGGAGCACATGCTTTGTATGTGATAGATCCAGGTTCATTTCCCATCATTGCATGGCCCCTTAAACAACAACTGGAAGTGACCTTCAAGCAATGTGAGCACTGAGTACCACTGAGTCTGCAGGGAAAGGCATAAGAAAAACAAATAAAAGAAAAGAAACTTAGGGGACCGGGCAGTGGCGCTGGAGGTAAGGTGCCTGCCTTGCCTATGCTAACCTAGGACAGACCGCGGTTCGATCCCCCGGTTCCCCATATGGTCCCCCGTGCCTGACAGGAGCGACTTCTGAGCGAATAGCTAGGAGTAACCCCTGAGCGTCACCGGGTGTGGCCCAAAAACCCAAAAAAAAAAAAAGAAAAAAGAAAAGAAACGTGAACGACCCATTTAAACTACTGAGCTTATTAAATGTGCCATCAAAGTTCTTGTAAGCTTAAAGATTTGGAATGCTGGGCTATCTACTTTAGATTTATCTAGATAGGTTCAAAAATCCATTTTTTCTGCAGTATGTACATTTTAAGAATTGATAAATTTTGATGTTTTCTTAATGTACCAGTGGATAGTGAATATAAATAACTAATGATTTTACGTGGATAATGAATATAGGTAACTAATGATCTTATGTTATCATATTAATGAATATTTTGGTTTGTTTGGTGTGGTGATGTTGTTTGATTTTGGGTTTTGGAGCCATACATAATCCATAATTCATACATACATAAGCCATACATAATCTTGGGGCCAGAGCAATAGCACAGCCATAGGGCTTTTGTCTTGCACACGGCCAACCCAGAAAGGACCCCAGTGTGAACCCCAGCATCCCATATGTTCTCTTAGCTTGCCAAGAGTGATTTCTGAGTGCAAAGCCAGGAGTAACCTCTGAGCGCTGCCAGGTGTGCCTCAGTCCCCACCAATATATATATATATATATATATATATATATATATATATATATATATAAGGGTGAATATATATATATATGGGTTTAGGAAAGATTAATATATATATATTCATCTACTTCCTTATTTGTTATAATACCTATTTTTCCTCTGAAGGAAAATGTTTGCTTTAATCTTTCCTAAACAGTTCACCCATGTCCAAAAAATAGAAGTACTGTAGCATAATTCTTAATACATAAATGTAAAGATTCTATACTTTGCTAAAAAGAAGCCTTTTAATGTTTAAGGCAAAAGAATGAAAAGGCCTATTATATGCTGTATTAGTTTTTACTATATGCAAATAGCCCTTCATAAAGTCTGATCATTGAAATTACTAAATTTCTATTTTGAGTTCTCAATAGTAGAATTAGAGTCCATAAATTTTGAAAATTATTCATTACCCCAGGGCTGAAGCAATGGTACTAGAGGTCAGTAAAGTATTTGCCTCACATAGAGCTGTTTCAATCAATTCAATTTTGAATTCCCAATATCTCATGTTTCCCTGAGCACCACCAGTGACCACTCCTGAATATAGAGCTAGTTAATAGCCCATGAGCACCAGCAAATATGACCCAAACTTCCACAACCCTCAAATCATTAATGATCTTAAAGAGCTTCGACTTACATGAATTACATCTTTTATTGAATTTAACTATGAGAACAATGTTAAACATAATAAGGTAAGAGCAAATGTTTCTTTGGCTACCAAACTTATTCATCCAATATTATATAGTTCTAGAAAGTTCCACTACATACACTAGTACAGGTAGCTAGTAGCTAGTACAACTAATTCAGGTTGACTGCTTTGCATGCAGTCAACATTAGTTCAATCCCAAAAATACTTATGGTGCCCCGAGTACTGCCATGAATGATCCCTGAGCACAGAGCAGGAGTAAGCCATTAACACTACTGCATGTGGCCCAACC
Source organism: Crocidura indochinensis (assembly GCA_004027635.1). Classification (NCBI taxonomy): domain Eukaryota; kingdom Metazoa; phylum Chordata; class Mammalia; order Eulipotyphla; family Soricidae; genus Crocidura; species Crocidura indochinensis. The sequence goes on along the minus strand of PVKC010021186.1, from coordinate 10,157 downwards.
AATACCCCCTTTTATATTTAAAATATATAAACACAATTCAAAGTCTCTGTATATAAACAAATATAAATCAAAGGCTACTTAGATGGTTAAAAAAAGGGAAAAATAATTTAATATTTTAGAGGTTCTCTTTTCAGATTCATTTAAGCTGTTCTTGGACAGCAATTAATACTTAGGATATTTAACTCTTAAATGTTAGACAGCAGACTTCCAGTCTTAACTATTTGGTTTCGCTTTGGGCGCATACTCAGGTATGCTGAGGCCTTCTTATTCCTGACTCTGCACTCAGGGCTCACCCCTGATGGAACTTGGGATATCATATTTGCTGTGGAGAAATGAACTCAGGTTGGCCACATTCATAAAAGCACAGTAAGTGGTATACTACTTCTCCAAAAAGTCCCATTTTTAAGACCAAAAGACCCACATCTCAGAATTCCCAATAAGGGAATTGAGGGCAAACCAGAACAACTTCAACTCTTGTCTTTTGACTTTTGAGTGATAAATAGCCAAAGTTAGTAACATCATCAGTAGTTGCAAATGTGGCAATTTGTTTTGTGTTTGGTTGATTGGCTGATCTGAAAGAAACAACTGGCTTTTCTCAGGAATTAATACTCAAAGATTACCACAGTGACATTCAGCAGGTCATATTTCTATTAAGGTCTAACCAGGCTCTTTTGCATGTAGAACATACAGTCTAGTTCAGTAAGATATCTCTTTAGTCCAGTAATATTATTTTCTCTAAAATGTCTAAGTTATAAAAAATGAGCTTCGGAGACCTCATCTGAGTCACATTTTCACTTAAAATATTAATTTTATTTTAATTTAAAATATTATATTCTGGTTGATATAAATATTAGCATATCTAAGATAAAATAAAATAATTATAATTTGTTTTTACATGTTATTTTTTCAAGAATCAATAGAAAAAACTGTATTGTTTAGTATAACCAATACGTAAAAATGCACATTTTCCTTAAATTACTCTATAAAAACCAGGCTGTGTTTATTTTTTCATAGATCCTCTTGTCTGAAGGAATTAGTTGCTTACAAAGGGCTTTTTAAAAAAATTATTCTTTGGTTCTGAGATGAAGCTCTTTACTTGAAATATAACTTGCCCAAAGCATGTAAATAGAAACAGTGGCAGTTCTATCCATGTGATTTGCCAAAGGGGTGTTAAGAAATTTCTTTTTTTTTCTATATGTGTGATTTGAAAAGAAGTGCTAAATTGCTAAAGGAAATTAAAATGGAGGGGAAAAATGGAATTCTACATTTTGCAGTCTTTGAGCGATTTATATGCTTTACGTACCCAGATAAGCTGAAAAATCCAAATGTTGGTAGTTGCTGTGAACGGTGAATAAAGGGATAGGGTATGAAATTAAAATCACTTTGATTTTGGCTCAGCTGAAATAAAAATGCTTATCATATACTGACACAAGGCACAACCTGAAAGCAGAAAATCTAAAGACTAGAATAATTAGAATAATGGTTGGTGAAGGGGCTCTTCAATGGGGTGCCTTTGAATTTGATTTCATTCTTATATTGTTGTTGTTGTTATTGTTTTTTCTATTGCTGCTGTGGAGGGAATATACAAAACAGAAAAAAAAATTCTCCACAAGTCCAAATCCTAAACAGGAATCACTACTACGGATTTGGGATTTGGAATATGTTGTAAGACATAATGGGATGGCTTTCAAAAACAAAACTTGGTTTCCTAAAGCTGTTTGACAGCTTTGAGGAGGTAGAGCTTTTGGTCTTAAAGAGCAATTGGTATTCATTTATTTTGTTTTTCAAAACCTGGGGAGGTGTCGTCCCTTTGATATGCAGTCAGAGCTCCAGGTAAAAGAAGAAGAACACTTTAGACTTCTCAGTTGAAAATCCGGAGTCCTTTGTCAGCATTTAAAAGCCCCCCCCCCCCAGGCAGTCCCCGTCCTCTACAAAGGAGCTGTTCCACCTCCAATAAATAATCTGACTTTCTTCTTCCTAATCTTCACTGAATACCATCACCTAAAGTCATTTATTTATTTATTTATTTATTTATTTTAGCCTTCCACTTTAGTTCCCCCTTCTGGCCTTTGCATACTTTCACCAGGGAGAAGTCATTCTAGCCCTTATCTGAATTTGTTTTTGGGGTTCCCTAAATAATGACTGCTGAAGTGTGGTAAACAGTATCCCCCCCAATTCAGATAAAGTGACTGCTATAATGTCACTGAAGAGTCTACCTGTCAGAGCCAAAAAAATTAAAGGTTAATAGAGAGACAAATGCAGCTGAGTGGAACTATGGTAAATTTGCATCACAGATCCCATGGGACTGGAGTTGGGGTGGGAAGGGAAGTGCAAAAAAAAATTAATATTTTGAAAGCGTTTGTGAAAGGCTTTCAGATACCATTACCTCTTTCTTTTTCAGGTGAGGACATTGAAGTTTCTTAAGGTCAAAATATTATCTACCCCTCCATCTGTATTTGTTTATTTCTTATGATCAGTTAACTTTCAACAAAAACAGTGGCAATGTCGAATACAAATTCCCCAGTCCATAAAGATAATAAGCAGGTAGATTGAGTGTCTTCATGCAGCAGAACCAGGTTCAATTCCCCAGCATTTCATATAGTCTCCTGAGCATAAATTGATTCCTGAGTGCAGAACCAGGAGTAAACTTAATCACCTATTATAGCCCCAAAAGTAAAAAAGACATTTTTTTTTAAAGAATACATTCTCTTTTCCCCAATAGCATACAACCTGAAGAAAAGAAAATATATTTAACACAAAGTGTTACTAAAAGTTTAGGAGTATGTGTAGTTGCAAAGAATTTATCAAGCTGGATGATCAGTGATTGCATGTAGATTTGAAATTAGAGTAGGGTTTTTAAGATACTGAATTTGGAACATGGATTTTCAATATTTATAAATCAATGACTAGCAATTTTTCTAAGTAGAACAATTCAGTCTACTTGAGAGATTATCAAAGAAAAGAAAGACTGTAGTCGTTGAAGGATAGATTTTTTTTTTCAAATCTAGAAGTAGTTAAAGAGATGAAGATTCCAGTAATTGAAATTTTGTGTCATCATTAACCATGCTACAATGGAAGATTGATTATCTTTAGATATTTCAGAAAGCAAATCTCACATTAAAAGATAGTTTAGAGGAAATGATCTCAGTGAGTTTCTATCCTATTGAAAGGGAAAGTCATTATCACTTGAGTTTTATAGTTTTTCCATTTAATGTTTGATCTTATTTTTATAAATAAATTATTTGATTGAATTAACAATATACAGTCAAAAAGTTATTCATAATTTAGTATCAGTCATACAATGTACAACACCCTTCACTAGTGCATAATTCCCACCACCAATGTCCCTAATTTCCTTCCTGCTCTCCTCATTTCCCTGCCCTCTCTTGCCTGCCTCTGTAGCTGCCATTTCTCTTTTCCTTTCTTTCTTTTTCCTTTTAGACACTGTCGTAGGCAATATTATTACTGAATTGGTATCATGCATATTGCTTTACCTTCTTCCAGCACCCAGTTCTTGTCCAGAGTGATCACTACCAACTATCATTTTTTTTGGGGGGGGAGGGGGTTTAGGTCACACCGGGCAGCGCTCAGGGATTACTCCTGGCTCTAGGCTCAGAAATCGCCTCTGGCAGGCACAGGGGACCATATGGGATGCCAGGATTCAAACTACTGTCCTTCCACATGCAAGGCAAAAGCTTTAACCTCCATGCTATCTTTCCAGCCTTACTACCAACTATCATTGTCCAGTGGTCCCTTCTCTACCCTAACTGCACACCCCCTGTACTTTGTTTTTGTTTTTGGTTTTGGTTTTTTTTGCTTTTTTTTTGGGGGGGGGTCACACCCGGCATTGCTCAGGGGTTACTCCTGGCTCCATGCTCAGAAATTGCTCCTGGCAGGCACAGGGGACCATATGGAGCACCGGGATTTGAAATGATGACCTTTTGCATGAAAGGCAAACGCCTTACCTCCATGCTATCTCCCGGGCCCCATCTTTGTAACAAGCTTACTATCAAGAACTGGTCCTCCTGACCCTCGACTGTATTGTTTTTGGATATTAATCCCATTCTATTTTTAATTTATATCCTACAAATGAATGCGATCATTCTTTGTCTGTCCCTATATCTCTAATTCTTTTTGCTCAGCATATTACTCTTCATATCCACCCATGCATAAGCACATTTCATGACTACATTTTTTTCTAACAGCTATGTAATATCCACTGTGTAGATTACCACAGTTTCTTTATCTACTTATCTGTTCTTGGACACTTGGGTTGTTACCAGGCTCTGGCTATTGTGAGTAGTGCTACAATGAACATAGGAGTGCAAAGAGCTTTTCTGCATTATTGCTTTAGTTTTCTTCAGTCCAAAAAACAACAAAAACAAGATAGAGCCTAATATTTACCATCACTTAGACACTTTTTTCTAGGCAAGACCTCTAGGGTTCTTTATTTCTTCCTAGAATCATGCCTTGAGGTTTGTATGCCATCAGGAGACAGGAAGTGAATATGATATATATCTTTCTTAAACTCTTGGCTTCCCTTAGGTACTGAAAAGACAAATTAAAATACTCTATATTTTTCTTGTCCGAAAGTACAACTTCCTTCTATAACCATTATTTAAAACAATTTCTAAAGAATAAAAATAAAGCAATTGCTGATAAGCAATGTAAACTTTAGAGCAAACTCAATCAAAATGAAAACTCTCTTGTACTTTCATGTGCCTTCTGAAAAATCTCTAATGCTTAACACTTACCTATTCATCTCTAGTTCTCTACCTAATCAATGTAAACTTAAACTTTAAAGAGCATTACATAAGCCATCCAGGATGTCAGTACCGGTTCTTATGACCTTGGTTCTTGGTCATAAGAACCTCTCATAGATGTGCTTGCTCATATATTGGGTTGCCATAAATAGAATTTGTAGAATCAAGAGTTATTAAGGGAAGACTCAAGAAGATATATAAATATTAAATATTCCAAATTTAAAAAGGCAAAAGAGAAATAAATTCTGAAGAGCTATTTTCCAAGAATTTTAACATCGAAAATAATGACTACTGTAGTACAGGCACCTTTAACTATAAAATTAATAGACCTTCTTCCATAAACAAATTTTTCATGTGGTCTGAAGTAGTCTATAAAAAAGCTGACATTTTGCTGATGTACCTGAAAACATGGGGTAGAAATAAGATTTACTACAGAAAAACAGTAAAATTGTAACATGAGGGGCCCGGGAGATAGCATGGAGGTAAGGCGTTTGCCTTTCATGCAAAAGGTCATCGATTTGAATCCCGGTGCCCCATATGGTCCCCCGTGCCTGCCAGGAGCGATTTCTGAGCATGGAGCCAGGAGTGACCCCTGAGCGCTGCCGGGTGTGACCCAAAAAACAAAAAAACAAAAAAAATTGTAACATGAACACCTCTAGGAGAGATCCTTGAATACAGAGTTATGAGTAATCTCTGACTATCTCTTATTATAACAACAAAATAACAGTAAAAAAGAAGAAAGAGAGATGGTCACAAGTCCTGAGAATCAGGATTGGAGTGACCTGCTGAATTTTTAGGGCAAGGTCTGGCAGCATGGGATCATGTATGGATAGCTTGAAGGTGGACCCCCACTTTAAATGAAGCATATAGCTAAGGTTCACATAATCCCATCTCAGTGTAATCCCTCTGGAAGAGAGCCATGCTGTATATAAGAAAGTGAAAAATAGGATTTTAGTACTTGAAGAAGTTGAAGAAGTTGAAGAAGTTGCTGCTGGGCCCTTTGGGCTGATATTCAATCTGGTCTGGCCTTTTCAGACCAGCAAAGCAGTTGCTGTTCCCCAAAGACTCACTGACAAAAGAAAATAGAGATCTGGGACTGGAGCAATAGTACAGCTGATAGGATGCTTCCCTTGCATGCAACTGATCCAGATTCAATCTCTAGAAGCCACCAAAAGTGATCCCTGACTGCAGAGCCAGGAGTACGTCCTGAACATCACAAACAAATAAGGAAGGAAGGAAGGAAGGAAGGAAGGAAGGAAGGAAGGAAGGAAGGAAGGAAGGAAGGAAGGAAGGGAGGGAGGAAGGGAGGGAGGAAGGAAGGAAAAGCTGTCTTAGAAGAGTACCCTCACATTGTTGTACTAGATACAGTTGTGACATTCTGTAATGTTCCATTTAGCCTGTAACTTAACCCTCATGGCTCTCTCCAATACAGCTTTCTAATATATCCAGTGAATTTCTCAAGAAATGGCAGGCAATTCCCCAGACCAATGCAAATAGTAAAACAAAAGAACCAGGGTACTGTACCCTACCTAAAGAAAACAGAGAAAGAAAAGCAGCAGATCAGGAGAGAAGCATTCTGTGCAATATGTCATGGTAGTGAAGTCGTCAGCTACTTTGAATTCTTTTAGAAATAAAATAAATATAAAAAGACAAGTAATTTTCTCACCTAATTTGCTTGTGGAGCTGATAATTAAGTGTTGTTGGTTGCATCACCAGAATGAATTTGTGATACTTGCTGTAGTGTCTCTGCATATTTAAAGACGAAAATGTTCTTTCTGGTGCTCAGTAAAAATACCGTTTTTATGAACCTCTCCCCCAGGCAGTTCTGTAGCTTCCATTCCATGTTTTTGGAACTGCAAGACTTCCTGTCTGTGCTCTGACAAAGATCAACTTGACACCCAAATGTTCCTGACAGCCTACCTGCTTCTTAACTGTGAGAAATAGATCTGGACTCAGGTCCACAGAAAATTCTAGAAGTCAGAGATCTCTCTATGCATCTTATCTTTTCTTTTTTTGTTTTTGGTTTTTGGTTTTGGGGCCACATCCAGTGAAGCTCAGGGGTTACTCCTGGTTATGCGCTCAAAAATGGCTCCTGGCTTTGGGGGACTATATGGGACTCCGGGGATTGAACCCAAGTCCCTCCTAGGTCAACTGTGTGCAAGGCAAATGCCCTACCGCTGTGCTATCGCTCAATCCCGTCTGTTCTTTTCTTAATATCAGGTCTCTTCCCCCATCGCAACTCCAGAAAGTAGTAGGAAGGACAATAATTTCAGAATGACTCAGTTGCAGCTCCAAAGGATGATTAGATTTAAAATGCCTGGTGTCATTTGTATAAACATGAGCAAGTTCTTGGAGTTTAATCATTAATTTGGTTTCCACATTCTCAAATAAAACAATTTATTAAATGGAAACAAACATAACAGTAATGTGCAGGGACTATTATGAGGACTAAATGAACTAATTCTTGGAAAGTATTTCTCACATATCTGCAGCAGAGCTCCACACAGCATGAAAATGCTGGCATGATCTTCCTCATTATCATCATGATCTATTCCTGATAATCCCAAAGGAGTTGCATGTCAAAATAACTTGATGAGATTCTTAAAAATACACATTCTGGGGCTGTAAAGATGACCCAGTGGACTGAATGCTTGCTGTAGGCCTGGTTCTACCTCTAACACTACGTAGACCCTCTAACTACCAGTACAGAACTGGGAAAAGCCCAAAGCACAAGATGGTGAGGCCCCAACATAAACAAAATATTTATTTATAGACCCCACAACCAGAACCATTCTAGAACTTCCCAAAATTGTCCTAATGATTTCTTTGATGCTCCTGGGGTGAATAAATACATAGTCCAAAACTGACAGTCCCGGCTTATCTCACAAAACTACAGAACCTTAAAGAGAAGTGGCAGCTCTCAGGAGATTCAAAGTTAAAGAAATAGCAAAGGAGATTGTTCAAAGTGTTAGCATTAGAATATATGCCTAACATGACAAGGCTCCAAATTAATTTTTATCTTGGAGCCTCTGGGTTAAAAGAAGTAATGCCTTTGACTGATCTAAAGGAAAGCCCCATGTGTTCTAAAAAGGAATTGTTAAAGCAGTAAAGAGCAAGAAAAAAAGAAAAGAAAAAAGATATGGAGAGTGAAGATCATTATGAATTAGTCAGTTGTGACAGTTGGTTTTCTTGTCTAGTAAGCTTTTAACCTGCCTTTCACAACTCACTCCTTTTAAAGACAAATATTGAAATTTAAGGCTGTGTATTGCAAGTCAGCCCCTGAAGAGGTTGACTGAATTTATAAGGATAAGGCAATTTCTTTGGATATGCCCCTGCTTTCCACAATGGTAGCAGGCGATTTGCCTCCTGGGAATTGTGTTGAAACCTCTACTTAGGTTATTATCAATGACATTTCTGGATCTTCAATCTTTGGCCCAGTAGTGACCCTTACTGCATTTTGGGCAAAGACCTGGTTTACTAAAAGTGCCCTGTCCCTGAGGGAAGTAAGGCATCATTCCCTTGGTAACTGGGAAGATTTGTACTGAGTCTAAGTGGGATGGGGGTTGGGGTTCCCCATAGACATTCCGACAGGCATAAAGGAAATCACTCACATCTGTGAAATCATTCACATCTGCCTTTTCATTTAATGTGTTCAATACTAATCTACAGACTGAATTTGCATTATGATAAGCCAAAGATTTTACTAGGAAGTTTCTCATCTCCTCATCTTCGACATGTAACTTCAGAGCATCTTTAATCTTACCTACAAACTCTGCATATGACTCATAAGGGCCTTGGGTAATTTTTAAAAAGTTTCCTCTACCAATGCTGTTAGAATCAATTTTTTCCTATGATGACAATGCAATATCCCCAATTAAATTTAAGATTTCTTTAGGTAAAGCTGCTTGTGTCTGAATATTTGCAAATTGATTTTCTTCCATCAATAATTCATACGATAGAGTAACACCTGCCACTTGTTTTTTCGTACCTACCAGGCTATATAATTTGGCTTTTACGCCTTCTGAATAGTACATTTCCCATTCAGTTCGCTGTTTAGTTGACAGGCATATTTCAGCGATTCTTTTAAAATCATACAAAGTCCAAGATGAGTTATGACTCCAAAGTCTTAGTAACTCTACACTGTATGGTGATTTGGGGCCATACTCTTTACATGTTTTTTTGAATCAATCTAATTCTTCCATTTGATAGGGTACATAGTTAGAAACATTTACCCCGTGTAAAGGAGATGAAGCCTAATTAGCAAAATTACTTTGAGTAAAGCTCTGAGACCGTGCGTGTGGTTCATCGTCTGAATCTGCACTGTTGTGCGATTCAATTTTGTGAATAGAACGAGGCCTCACTTCTGGAGTTAGCACTGGAGGTTGATCATTGTCTGAGTCACCTACTGTCATGTGATTTGCTAGAATCAGGCTTAACTTTCCTAGTTGTTTTTCTTCCAGCAAAAATGCCTATATTGTTGATGGTAGGGCTGGATTTGTCAGCTTGCACCTTGGTCTGAATTTTTGTCGGAAAGATTTCCTCATTACCCATATTGGTTTTAGCCTCACCATTTCTACACTTTCTATTTCCTAAATACCAGCCAATAACTATGCTCACAGTAACAACGTGAGTCAACACAGAAATTCCACAAACTATGATGGCTGGAGCCAATGCAATTTTCATTTGAAATATAGACCACAACCATCCAACTGCAGTGATTGTCCTTAGATCAAAACCAATTAGCTTTAAACAAAATGGAATAATCCACTTGTATAATAGAGAACCAATGTGTAAGCAAAAAGGTGGCAGAATCCACATGACTAACCACAGAAACCATTTAATGGCCAGCAGAGGAAATTTCCAATGAAGTATTTCACTTACAGTTATTGAGGGTCCAGGTTCAGCCTGTTCGGGCACCATTATGTTGCAAGTCAGCCCCTGAAGAGGTTGACTGAATTTATAAGGATACGGCAATTTCTTTTGAGCTGTGTAAGATTTGTTTTTAAACTGTCTTATATTTTTTGTATAGTTAACACAGTACTAAATGTGTCTTTATTTTTTAAATTTATTTTATTTAATCTTATTGAAACCATTGTGCTATATGACTGAGAAACCCCTGTTTTTGGTATTTAGCCCCAGGATAGAAAAAAATCATCCAAGAAGATGTATGCATATTGCTATTCAGTGTAACACTCAGTACTATCACTAAGACTTGGAATCAGGGGCCCGGGAGATAGCATGGAGGTAAGGCGTTTGCCTTTCATGCAAAAGGTCATCGGTTCGAATCCCGGTGCCCCATATGGTCCCCCGTGCCTGCCAGGAGCAATTTCTGAGCATGGAGCCAGGAGTAACCCCTGAGCACTGCCGGGTGTGACCCAAAAATAAAATAAAAAA